>JASKDV010235538.1:0-18064 GCA_032466395.1 Aegires albopunctatus | reverse complement strand
CCCCCCCCCCCCCCCCCCCCCCCCCCCCACACACACACACACACACACACACACATTTTTTGCTGCTTAGCTATAATGACTACTATAAGACATATTTTTCTGGTCCCGACGATGTCGTTTTAGAGAAGTTGCACTGTAGTCCATAGGGATTAATTAATTAAAGGTACTGGCCCCTCAAAGAGTTATAACTCTACCAAGTGAACTATCAAGTATACAAATTCTATGTGTTAAAGTCATATAAATTAGCTGCTTCTTTGCTACTGCTTGCTGCACTACTTGAACTTGACTGACTAGCCTTAGCTGTTTTCAATTTTTTATTTTTACTTGATTTCCCCAAATTTTTTGGTCTTTTCAAGGAGCTGTTTGTACCTACAAAGAAAAAAACAACAAAAAATATTTTAAAGATGTATCAAAAATGTATCAAATTTGAGCTGTGAATATTGAATTATTATTATTATTATTATTATTATTATTATTATTATTATATAATATTAGTGTTATGAACGGAAATGCAATTTGTGCCAAGACTAAATAAGAGGGTTAATGAGAGCAGTGGCAAACCTGTAATACATGCTTCCAATCCCAATCATACTAGAAAGTATTCTGATAAATAACAATAATATCCATGCAGATTAACCCTAATTGTACGTGTGGGGTACTTTTGGTACCCCCAAGGTTGTTTATATTTGTTTGAAATGCTTTAAGTGCAAAATGTTCTCTGAAATTTTCGGTAGTCCTCAAAAAATTATTCTTTTAAATGGGTATGCAATATTTATTTACAAGTGATTTCATATTCTAATCACTCCATTAAAAAAAAATGGATGTGTATTGTTTTTTCTCTTTATGAAACATGGGGTCAAACATGGGGTCCCTGAGTACCCCATTAGTACGAATAGGAATACAGTAATTCACGGCTATAGCGGGACTTTTGGTTCCAGAAGAAAAATCCCGCTGTAGGCGAGTTCCCACTATAGTCATGCAAAGGGCAATCATTGGAAAAAAAATTTTAAACCCACATCATTGTTTCAATTCTTCATGTCCTGTGGTCAGGAAACATTTTCTGTCTGATTTGAACTGTCCTTTACTTTTAGCTGACATAATGGCTTCCTTGTCTCTCAAAAAATTATAAAGAGTTCCAGAGGAAATGTGGTGATCCCTGCATATTTGCGCTTTAGACTTTACTTTTTTATCAACTTCGTTGATTATCTCGTCCTTTAATTCGAGAGAAAAGCATTTCCTTTTCTCTTTAATGGAAGCCATCATTTCCTGTCTTATTGCTTGTGTTGTCTAGGCCTAAACACGTAGGTCTATCGTACCGGCACTGTAGAACTGGTGAAGTGGAGGCGTGCGCATCAATGATCACAAGGAAACGGGAACCATATCATACACTACACGTTCTCCCCCCCTTTTCTTTTGTTGACTAGGCTAGGCCTATGACATCACTTTTCGAGTGGCTCGTGCAGCCTATAACACTCTCCACACCATCCCTCTCTGCCGCTTGCTTCACTCACCTCACTCATCAATGGACTTGCCAATCACAACGCCACACCGCTGACTGCTGTTTGGAGCCCGCTTACGGCACCCACCCCAACCCCCGTAAACTAGGCCTAGAGCTTGCTCGATCTCTCCCGCTGTCACCGAGTAATGGCCCTTCCTTGCCCCGCTGTATCCAAGCACAGGTAATAGAGTTTACATAGTAAAAATAAAGGGGACTCTGGTAAGTAAGGTCCTGCTACGTAGCGGGTGCCACTATAACCATGTACTATTTTGATGATTATTTCCCTATATGAAATATCGTACGAATATGACAAAAAAGCACGACGTACGGTTAGGGTTAAACAAATGTTGAGGAAAGCAATTTTTTTTTTAAGTCTGAAAATGTTTTTGTACTTTTTGTTTTTTTATGAAATGCCTGTATTGGGGATATTTTTGATGAATTAATTTAGGATAAATGCTTTCTTATTGCTTTTTTTTTTTAGTTTTTCAATGGTTCTAAGTACCGGTATTGTACAATATTTCAGACAGTATCAGAGATAATGAAAATACACTTACTGTTGTTTGTTGAAGTTGAATCTGCCGGAGATGAGTTGGATGATGCTTCCCAATGTAAAGATTCTCTGAGAGATTGAGTTTCAGCATCGTCATAAGTGTCTATATCTATATGGATGTCTTCAAGGTCATGGGCTCGGCTATAGAAAAATTGAGATGGTGTTGAAAAGTATTAGTATTATGTTCTATTACTCAAATGCTTAATATTAAAAGAGTTTTTGGAGAGAAAAAAACATACAACAAAAAAAACCCCATCATATTACATTATGAGTAACATTGCAAACCTGTCAAATGTTTTTACAAGATCCAAGCCTGCGTGCTTTTAGTTTTAATATTAATAATAATAGCTCATTTCATTATATGCAAAACTATGTTTCACACACGAAACTAAAGGATTCTTAACCAGGGCAGGTTCTTAGGTGACAACATAAGAAGTAGAGAGGGGATGGTGAGGAGGCATTGCCCTCTGAGTTGCTTATCATCTGTCCCCTGGTAAGTTTATAGTAAAATAATAGAAAGATCTCTTACATAATATAAACTTGTGATTTCAAAACAATGAAAGGCTCTTACTCTGCTAAAAAAAAACCCTGTAAGCCTTTGATTTTGAGTAAGAAGCACTGGGTTTTATCATATCTGACCCTGATGCATGGCATTTGATAATAGGTGCACTTTCACACTTGGTTGAAGAAAGCACAATCTAACTGAGTTATTAGGCATCATGCAGTTTCTTAACCCCTTCGTGACTCTATCGTCATTTTTTTCCGATATAGCCGTCATGCCAAGATGCCGGTGTGACGAGTGTTGCTCGTCACGGATATGGCAGTTGCTAGGACCTATATGACGAGCATTGCACGTCATAAATAAATGTTGCGATAGTAAACCAAGCAGATTAGCTCTGCAAAAACGGACTGCATATTCAAATTCATCAATGTCAAAACCTATAGGGAAGCACTCTTTTGTTTAGGAGAATGAAATTTCTCAATCTTTTTTAAGAGGAGAAACAAAGGAGATTTGGTGGTTATTTTGACATCGATTTTTGAACGAAGATGGAGCCTTGTACATCGTTAGGAAAACGACAAAGAAAGCCACTTTTTAGGCACGAAGACGTGCTACAATTATTAATTGTTGGATAACTCCAGCGATGATGAAGAGTATTATAATGGAGTTTCAGGGGATGAAAATAAGCTACCCAAAGATGAAGATAGTGACTCTGATCTAGATCTAGTTCTAGAAGAAGAGAATGAAAGTGAAACTATATCTAGATCTAGACCTAAATCTAGTTCTAAGGATAAGAAAAGATCAAACAATGATTTGAAGATAGATCTAGATGTTGAAGAGTCATCTAGATCTAGAAAAAAAAACCCAGAAAACCTTGCAATCCACAACTAAAACTACATCCAAACATACCAGAGCACATTTTCTGAGGTACCCTATTTTCTTAAAGAAATCTCCTGCGTCCCTGGGAATTTAAAAAGGGGGGAAAATAGTGCGCGGTGGCAAGCGGCATGACCTTCCGTCACGAAAGGGTTAAGGACATGAATTCACATAGAAAATAAAATGTCTCCTTCAAGTAACAGGATCTAAGGAAACCAATTCTTAAAAGGAAGATTCTAAAGTAATAATTGCTGTATATAAGTACAAGTAGTTTTAAAAGTTAACTTCAAATAATAAGCTGGTTACTTTTCCTTTGCATAGCAAATTTAACCCTCCCTTATCAATTATTAGTCCAAAATTTGATCCCATATTTTCCATCGATGAACTGACTCCATTTTTCCTCTCAGAATTAAGTAGGTCTATTTAAATGCACTTATATAATGGGAATAATATTTACAACTTTAATTTGAACCCTGGGTTTTAGTTCTAGATTAAAGTTAATGACTACGAATTTTGACTGAGCTATTTTATGATGTAGAAACTGTAACTACTCACTTTTCATTGCATCGCAATTTATCCTTAAAAGTAAGAAAATCTTCCTTAACCGAATCAAATAATTCAAATTATGTATTGTTTTTATAACAAATTTAAAACTTTCATGTTAATTTATAACAGAAATAATTAATTTGATTTCATTCATTCATCGCTCAATACTTTTTTTCTTCTCTTTACGAGGGTCACTTGATAAGTTTCCAGGATAAGATAGCAAAGCTAGAGCCAAGATTTTTTCACTCATCATTGAGGACTTACCAGAAAGCTACATTACATTACACTTCCTCTGGTGCATAAAATTCATAAGATGAATTTGTGATGTTATATCATGCCATCCTTGATAACAACAATGGAGATTGATCAGCATGATTTTTGAGTTTCTATTTACTGACTTTTTAAAAGGTTAAAAGTTTCAGTCTGTTTTGAAATTTTGCCACAACATATTTGGGAAAACTGATCTATCCAAATCTCAAATTTATAATTCATTTCTAGTTTGGTGAGTTTAGAAAAAGGTTGGCAATGACCATGAAGGTTGACCTATATGTGTTGTTACTGAAAAGTCAGTGTCTACCACAAAAAGTTTGATTGAGAATAATGAATGAATAACCTAACATGAGACAGAGCATTCCTTGGGCATTTCATCACCTAATATATGTAAGATACTGCATGAATGCTTACATATTACATGTCCACAAGGCATCAGCTCGATGGATACCATGTAAATTCACAGATGAAAAAACAACAACTGAAGGGTTGAATTTAGCTCCACTGTACTTAGAAGATTTGATAGTGTAGATAGAAATCATGATGAAACATGGATCTAGATGTATGACCCTGAAACAAAGTGACAGTCTAGAGAATGACTTGTTTCCAGGTGAGACCATTCCTAAGTTCAAAAGATCCCAAAATGTAGGAGAACAATTGGTGGCCAGTTTTTTCAACTCAAAAGACCACATAGCCACAGTTGCCCACCAAGACCAGCACACTGTTATCTCAGATTTCTATTTAAACCACCGCATACCAACAGTTTTAGAGAATTGGAGAAACGGTCATCCAAAGACAGGAACAAGAGGCTTGCTTTCGCCCATGTCAATGCTAGTGTACACAAAGCCATTGCAACAGTACAATCCTTGATCAAAAACAATAATCAAATTTTAACCCATCCCCCATATTTTCCTGATCTAGCTCCTTGTGACTTCTTTTTATTACCTCGGTCAAAGAAAAACTCCATGGGATCAAATTTCCAAACCCTGAAGCCACTGTAACTGCATTTGAGGAGACAAATTCAGCAATGCCCCCTGAAATATGACGCTATTGCCTTGCTTCATGGTTCAAACGGATGCAACTTTTCATACAAGCTCAATGAAAGTACTTTGAAAAATTGTAAAAATTTGAAGGTGATATGATTATTCCTTCTTGATTCCAGAAACTTATTTAGTGATTCTCACAAGAAAAAAAATGCTTGACGTAATCTGAATACCTTTGCCTAAGAAGATACTGTCGAACTTGTCGTCTTTGCTCATCAGTGTGCTGTACACATTTACCAGTTCTAAAGCAATCGTGTGAAAAAAATAAAAATAAACATATAAAATGGTGTAACAAATAATGCAAAACAAATGTACATTGACACTTAAGGAATTATACTCTTTAAAATATTTGAGTCATGCTGTCAGAATTATGCAAAATACTTTAAATGATGTGTCTAATTTACTATGCATGACTTATTCAATAGATTCCTGGACTCACCTTGTACACATGCGTTTTGTGTGTTCTGATATCACTCCACAACTCTAAAAATGATAAAATGAAAAGAATAAATTCAACTTCTTAGGTGATATAATAATGATCCGTCATGCAAACAAATGTTTTTTAAATTGAAATGAATAAAGAACATATTAAAAACTAGACTTTGCAACTGCGGCTCTGAATGTTTTATTTCTCATTCTTTATAGAGAAACTTTGATAGTATTCATAGAATTTTTATAAAAAGGTATTATTAATCTTATTATCATTATAAAGGTGATAAGAGTTTCTTAAATTTGTGACCAAAATTAAGGTCTAACAATAGCTAATTTCTCCTTTTCTCCTCACTGTTTGCCCCCAAACAATCTTAAAAGTTGGCTGAGAAGCCAATCTTCCAAAGAAGAACCAAAGTATTTCTGTCTCTTGAGACCCTGCAGGTTGTTAGCTAGAGAACACTACCAATACCCAATTCATTATTTTCCTCCAACAAGTGAGTTTAAAACTTAAAAGGGCATTAAAGATATTGATTAAAGACTTACAGTCAAGAGTAAAGCCTTCCTTTCCTCTGAAAAAAGATATGGGGAGAAATATTAACTTATATAGCATGTGGCGACAAAATAAATTTAAAATAAGGTAAAACAACCCAGGATGTGGGGAAGAGGGAGGAGGTATTAGACTGCAAAGGAAAAGTAATCACACTTCTAGGAAAAATTAATCAAACTATTATTACAATGATATCTATGGTTTGTCATCTAATCATAAAAGTCATGCCACAATCATCCTCATGTTCACAATAGAGATGGAACAATTCCGACAATAGCGTAAGCTGCCAGTTGAATCCAAAACACAGAATATTATTGATTATAAAGAGACCTATTCTGCTTTTTGGATTCAAACGGCAGTAAGGGCAATATTCAACAACTCTCCTCTAAATATATGAAAATAAACAAGTTAGATTTTGTTTTAAAAAAAAAAAATTACTTAAAAAACGATGCAGACTAAATGTTATGAAAAATTTATTCTGCAACAGAGTATATGTAACATTTGGAATGACTTGCAGAATTATATATATACATATATCAAACAACATATTAACATTCGAGCATAGATTAGACCAATATTAGAAGAACCAGGATCAATTGCGCAACTATGTGGAGAGGTCTCTGAGAGCAAAGAATGGCGTCAAAGGCTTTCTTAGAGCCTATTATTACCATTAAGGATTTTGAGAGCATTTGTGAGCATTTAAATTGCTACGGACCTTGACACTGCTGTTAGCATCCAAAACGCAGTATATTTATTGAGTCTAAGGAGAAATATGCTGTGGTCTGGATGCTAATGGCAATATAAACTGATAAAACAACAGCAAGATGAAATATAAGAATGTGACATCCCCTCCCCCAATTCATGATACCAGAATATCAATATGTCCCAGGTGTTTTAAAGACATCTTCAATTATTTTGAGTTAAAAATCACTATAACATAAGATATTCTATGAATTTGATAAAAAAAATCTTCCAGAAAAGGACAACTATCAAATATTTAAAAATGAACTCTGCTGCATATGAGTGAGTGTTAAAACTTAATAAAAGAGCCAAAAACAACACCATTCTTCTGGCAGGTTAATACACTTCAAGTTTAACAAAATGTACGACTTTTTCATGACTTTCAAAATGTGTTCTAGAAAACTATAAGGTGAAATTGTATTAAAACATGACATCATTTCAACACCAGGGAACGTTTAAGGCTTTCTTTCAGTTCATACACATAGTAACAACCTAGTCAGACAAGTGATAGAAATTTAAGTGTTACTAGATTGCAAGTTCTCAGATTTATGAAAGAATGACTTTAGCTTAATACTAATGACTATGGAGGACATAAATATCAGACAAAAGGGTAGATGTAACAAAATTAGATGTAGTGGAAACATTTTCAGACGACATTAGAAAACAATTTCCTATATTCAAAACTTTCCCCACACACACACACACACACATATATATATAAATATTATATTTAAGGCCTGAATTAACCTTGTTTTCAGTAGATTTTGGAATTTGTAATAAAAATACAAAAAAACCCAGCAACAAATGACTTCTGAGGAAAGTGCATTTGCTGAATAGAATAATGAAATAATGAAGTCAAGACATACACTAAATTATTCTCATCTCAAGACTCCTGATTCTTTCAATTTCCTTTCATAAATTAATTATTACTCGTCTGTTCATCAATTTCTCTTAGCATCCATAAAAATTGTCTTGTCTTATAGATCACAAAAATTATAGAAATGTTATACATAATTTGACTTCAAATGAACAAACAGTCTTTTATTCATATAGAGTGAACATAAATGAAAAAATTGAATCATCCAAAGGACCCAAGAAACAAATTTTAAGAATAGTGTTTATGAGTATGAGAAAAGTTAAAATGAATTTTCCTAACCTAAGGTCATTGTCTCATAGTTTGGGGCTTGTTCTTGAGCAGCTTCATGTGTTTCATTCGGTGTTATTCCAGCAGGGGTAACTTCATGGTGATGTCCTTAAAAATTAATTGAATCACATGAAATTATTCTGATTATTTGTCAACCATTCTAAAATTAGTTGAAATAAACCACCATATATAATCTCTATATCTATAAAATCCTTTGGTCAATGTTCATTGTCAATTTTGCACAATGTTCATTGTCAATTTTGCCGAAACCACTTCACTAATGTACTGAAGATGAAAAGTAAACCAAAATTGTTCAAGAAAGCAAATTTTTTAAATAGAATCAAGTTAATTCTTAACAAATAGCAAATGATTTTATTTTCTTTCTTCCACCAACAAAACAGCGATTTTGAATAATTCATATCTAGCAGTTCCTTTTCACTCTCCCATAAGAAAAAACCAGTATTTATTTCCCTTCTCTTGAGGAAAGATGCGTTTCATAACTGTCTGTAATTAGACTTAAAGAATCATAATGAGCCATAAAGTGTGCAGTAAATGAGTGAGTTAAGAGATGCAAGAATGTTTATAATATTATGTAGGAATGGGTTCTAGATCTTGATCAAGAAAGCTAGATAAGAGAATCTAGATAAAGCACTAGATCTAAATGATATCTCGATTTTAGATTAAATTTCAGGAATTGGAAGAGATACGAATATTTAGAGGTGACTAAAATGGTACCATGCTCTAATGTTGTTTCTACATCAAGATCAAGACTTAAACTTTTTGACATATTTCTAAATCTAAATTTCATCTAGATAATATAGATTCTGGATATTTAATTGTAAGCTTAGATATAAATCTAGATTCAGTTTCAAAATTTAAATCTAAATCCATATCTAGATATAGCAGTAACAGTAAAACCAAAATTCAAGGGACCGTTGCTTAGATTTTGGTTTTAAAAATATAATAACAAAAAAACAATGCAGCAGTTTCAATTTCTTTTTGGTTTAACCATTTTCAATTTAACAGGTTTCTACTATAGTTGAAAACTGAGGATTTCTTCTGAATTCTTCAACAAGTCCAACATCTAGCTAAACTAGTCCATTTATTCATGACCCATCTCTCTTGCTCAAAGGAATTAAGTACTGGGATGACCAACATTTATATCTCCTTTCTCTCCTGCTCCCACAGGTTTTGGGTTCCTTAAAACCATTTTGCAATTTGATCAGATTTTGCTAAAAGTTCTCAAAGTTTGAAATAACCCAGAGGATGCTTGTTTTCTCTAAGAAAGTTATTATAACTAACCTTGGTTAAAAATGATGATTGTTTAATTAACAAGATGTCGCTTTTGAATAGCTTTGGTATTTGAGCACTTCTTGCACTAAGCCATTCTTATTTTCTAACATTGCGTTTATATGAATTTAATTATTGCATGCAACACTGCATCGGAAAAGAAATCTAATCAATTTCTCTCTCTCTCTCCCTCCCTTTGGTTTTTGTATGTGTCAGCAAAAAAAATATTAAGCGATATGCATTTTTGCTTAAATGGAATCAACTTTAAGCTGTAAAGCCTTGAAAATTTGTCAATATTCAACAAGTCTATCAAAAGTCATTAAAAAAAAAAAGATTTCAATTGACGTGGAACACACTTTAATTATAATTGCTCCCCTCTACATGTTATTGTTCTAAGGTAAAACAGTCCAGTGACATAATAAAAATTACAAATAATTTGTAAGAGATTTGCATTAACTTTAACAAACCTCCATTTCTCAACTTTGCAATCCGACGATTTCTACTTGAGCTTGATGATTTCTTCTCCTTAAATTTTCGTACTGAATGTGACATGTGGAAAAAAAAATGAAATAAATAACAGATGAATTAAATGGACATGTTCATGGAAATGGTGTAGTTCATATGTGGATCCAATGGGTACTAAGATAGTCTGAGTCTATATTAATAAACCTGTAGATGAACAACAGCATGCAAATACAAAATAATTCAAACATAGCGCACAGTATCTCCTTTGAAGAAATTCATTTTCTCAAATAATTCATGAAACCAAAGGACAATGATTTGGTTCCAATACTTTCATGTTAAATTTTTAGCCATAAATCCATCTAAATATTGTCAGAATAATTCACTTATTCTTAGTCTACTCACTTCGTTTGGAATCTGGAGCATAGTTCCAATCATTATCATTTTCATCATCTTGACCACTCTCATCACTTCCACCATGCTTTTGATTGTTGGCAATTCTAATTGAGGAACAAATTGAAATTAATGAATGTACTGAATCAATCAATGTAAGAAGAAATCTCATCATGAAGAGGGTTTTAGAGATTCAATATATGAAAACAACATTCAGATTGTTCAGGTTGAGAAAACCAAGATCATTATGAAGAGAATTAGACATGATTTTCCAAGTTACAAAATTTCAATACCATCATATAATTGGTATAATGTTATATGCACAAATCTTTCTTAATAACATATTTTTGGAATAAATTCATTGTTCATTATCAAAGACTAAAAAGTTATGAACATCATTCACTTTTGATTTAAATTACAATAATGCCTTGATAACATTATAAGTAATATAAGAATAGATCCTATCATGATAAATGAATGATAATATAAATAATATAATGGAAATTTTCAAATTAACTATATGACAAGCAAAAAGAAAAAAGGAAAAAACCTGTACAGTTTTCTATAGCAATTATTTCTATGAACATTTACGCTATAAATGATGATAGCAACCAAGCAATATCATACCTTCTACTTGCTATACGAGAAGAGTTTCTTCCCATCCCCATGCATTTCTCAAGATGTGGTGCAAATCTTGAGGCAGCCAAGTGGCGTTGACAATTTGGGCAAACACATTCATAACTCTTTTTTGAAGGCACTTGCCCCAGGACATCAACTCCTGGCCTTTCAACAATTGCTAAGAAAGAAATGAAACAATCATTATCAAACGTACACATAAAGAACATAATTTGTAATAGAGAAGAGAAATTATATCAATGAATCATCATCACAACAAAATAAAAAAACAATTTGACTGTATACCGTTTTAGATGGTTAAGATAGAAATGATTAGATATATCTAAACAAATTGGAACAAATATAAACAAGACATCTTGATTCACTGGGGCCTAAAATCAAGATATTTTGTGTGGACATATCAAACATTATATCTTTATCTAGTCAAAAATTTTACCAATTAAATTCATGGTTTTTTAATAATTCAAATCTTCATGCTTATATCAGTAAATTGGAAGAACTGGATCTTGATTTAAACACTACCAGCATTAAAAACTACCACAACACCAAGCAACTCAAGACCAAACATTTCCAAAATATAGAATCAACCAGCAATGAGCAAAGAAACGACCCTAGATCTAGACCAATATTTAATCAAAATAAAAGTTTAAAATCAATTATTATTAATTTCCAAAGCTTAAAAGATAAAATAGATCTAGCTGAATTTCAAAAGATGGTTATTGTTGAAACCCCAGACTAAATCATAGGAACTGAAACCTGGCTTGATAATACATATATATAGCAGTAAATCAGAAAAATGCCAACCCTTGCAACTAAGCTGTCATTATTCCACCAGCCAGGTGGCCTCGGCATAGCAATATCGATTGAAAACTAGCAACTTGGATTGAAATCGTTCTTCGAACTTAGATTATTCAAAGTCATCACCATATCCCAAAGGAATTCTGATTAAGCAAATTCTACTGTAGTTGTGGACAATAGCAATGAGCTGTATAAACAAGATCAATGCATTTTAAATGAGGTACTACACTTTAAGATAACTATAGAGACAGCAAAAGAAACTGTTGAAAATATCAAGACACTACACATTGAAATGCCATATTTGAAAATCATACTGGTGAAACTAAAATTGTGATACATGGGGGCTTATTAAAAGACATAACACCCTTGAAAAGATATATCTTGAAGGAAACTTGGAAGGCATACCAAAGGCAAGACCAAAAAGAAGGTAGTTCCAGGAAATAAGGGAAATGTTGACCAGAAATCTAAGGCAATTGTTGAGATTATCTGGAGTTAGCTGCAATTAACCAGTGACTATTAAACAGAACTAGATCTGTTTCTTGTGAAAAATTGTGATTATCAATAATAATAATAATAATAATAATAATAATAATAATAATAATAATGATAATATCAACATTATAGGAAACAAGATTTAAAGAATAACAATAATCTACGAGTCAACATCATCCAATAAGATTAGAAAAAGGTTTGTACAATAACTCACCATAATCTGTATCAGAACTATTGAGAAAAGAAAAAAAAAATGCAGATATATCAAAAGGAAAGAACATTTAATTGCAATTGCTCACAAATAAATTTTCTGAAAATGGGAAAAAACAAATCTGTGCACTGAAAATAGCCACTATAACAAATCAATATCATTACATAAATATTGAATAAAAATTCAATTTTTTAAACATTTGGAAGGACAGAGCTAGTCTAAGTCTGAATACAACATGTAAACAAAGTGATCAGGTGCGCTCAAAGGTTTAAAATACAATATTTGGGAGACTGAGAGACCTGTGTCAAAGAACCTCATTTCATCAGTCATACCACAAGTTAAAAAAATTGTTGACAGCAATATCCTAACAATATTTCTCTATGTGCCTAGAAATTTATTATGATGATTATTTCTGTCCAAATATCATTGAACATCTTTACAATAGATTGAATTCACTTGGATAGGTTTAGTGAGTAGATTCATTTAAAGCAAATGTTATTACTGACTTGAAAGCACTAAACCATGAGCGTTCTATTGAATCATTCCTGAAAATTTTTGGTTGGTGATTAACTCAGGTTTGGCAAATGAAAATTGAAAAGGTAATTTACAACAAACTGATAAGTGTGGTCTGTCATTCAAGAACACGGGGGAGTGGATAACTCAGTGGGTAAGGCACTTGCTACTATCAAATCAAAGGTTTGAGGCTCAAACTGCTCCCCATCCTAAAGCAGCTAGGATTAAATAAGTGCCGAGTCCTATTGGAGACAGACTATAATCTATAAGTTCCCATGTGTATATACCCTGGGAAGTTTATAAAGAAGTGTTGGAAACCCTGTTGTCACTAGAGTAAAGTGATTTGATTTGATAAGTTGTAGAGGAATAAATCTTTAGTCCAATTAATTATTCTTTATTCACTTAGATCCCCACTACTCAAGTTCTTGACTCTAAACTAACTTACCAACAAAAATCATGGAATTATACACTCAGCTTTTGAACCTTTCACAAAACTCTACAACATTCCAAACATTCAACTTCGGATGAAAATTATTATATAAAACAACCACATCCGCACAAAAGTGACATCCATCTTGATTCATGATAATTGAATAAATCATATCGTACACACTTTCATATGGTCAATAATATTGCTAGTTTCCTCTCTCTCTCTCTCCTCCTACAAGGTTTCACTCATTCTGGTGATTTCATATTTTACATGATCAATCAGCTTACGAGGCCAACCTTTGCTATTAATATTATAATACAATATTACTATTCTAGACATACTCACTCATAATACCCTTTCACTCTCACTCTTCTCTCCATTTAAGAAATTTTGTCCACTCAATTAAAATTTTTTTACATAAAAGCTAAAGAATCAAATTGATCACAATTTAGTATCTTAAAATTTAGCGCTGTTATTAAAATGTATTTAGATTAGCTATTGCATCTGTAAACATAAGCAAAGATAAAAAGAGTATTTACGGGTCATCAAATCCATTTAGAAGGAGGGATCCAATTTTACATGAACGATGAATCTCAAAACACAGGCCTAGAGAAACTTCATCAACCAGTTCTTCCATGATACTGTGAAGGGTTTCCTTAAAATTAAGAGTAGAAACATAATTTCACAAAGGTCATAATGTAAATTTGAAATGAAATTAGCAAATTGTTTGAATCAGTAGAATAAATCATGAACAAAAGCAATAATTCTAATGTTAAACAATAATGCTATACACAGAAGAGCACCGATAATCAACCCCGCCAATCCCCAACAGAAGTGTCGGATTATAGAGGGCGTTTTTTTTGCCGATTACTGGATCTGTATTACCGTACTGTGAATCAATATGACCCCCCCTCCACCCATCTGGAATTTCTATCTAGCATAACTATTAATAGAGCAGAGGCCAATAGATCTTCAATGTATGTTTTTCTTCTTATATTATTTTTATACTAAATACATTGTAGTAGTTTAATGATAAAGTTGAAATCGGAGAAAACAGATTTCTGTGGATTACAAGATGATGAACTGAATTTGTGCTTTCATTTATACCACCTAGATCTAGATGGTAGGCACCACAGGAAGTAATGTGACTATAACCTGGTTAACATAAGAAAGCTCGTGGATACGGTTGAACAAGGGGAATCGGGATACACGATGACAAAATTGTGATGTCCGTGTTACATCTGGTTTTCAGTCGTGTTCTCTTCTTTGTGTGGCAGTCTTTATAGTTTCAGATTATCAAACTGTTTAAAAATTTTTGAATTAAATTAACAGTTTTGTTTCCTCTTATCCTATGTCAGAGTTGGAACAGTGAATTGTCAGTTCATCAATACAAGAAAAAGAGACAATTATTTGGTTCCCGCTATAAACTAATGCCAATCGGTTTATCGGCGCTCAGCTGTATTTGACTATAACCATACAACAATTGGAAAGTGAAATATGCACATTAAAGAAGGAAATATTCAACAATCCAAAGAGAGAATTTGAGAACAGACTCAATAATTTTGATGTCTCTAATCAACTTTCATTATAGATAATCATAAAATAAAAAGTGTTAAAACAAATCATTGAAATTTGACACAACATAGCTTTATCTTTCACCACAATCGCTGCCACTAACACTTAACTCTCTTGAATTTGTGGAAATAAGAAAATAATGAGCTAAAAGTAATTGACTATTATATCCAGATTTTGATCTGATCATCTCTTTCGACATCTAGTCAAAAGATGGAATGCTCCAATGCAACCTGGCATTTTAAAAAGGAGTTGTGTTATATCACATCAATGTTGATAGTGATGGAACTTTTAGACTATTAGGCTTTTAGAAAGCGTTGAAAAATAGGATCTAAATTGTTAATGCAAGAAGAAGAAAAAGCCCTAAGCAAGGCCCACAACAGTCCAAAATTTGTAACAGGAGACCTTGGCAGCTTTCGTAGAAAATTCCATTCATCTTACCATATAGTTTTATTAACACAGTAAACATTGAAGAAGTTTTAATGACCACAGCCCATGTATTTATAGCCCAAAACATACTTCGCAAATTTATGAAGCAGGGCAACACCACATTTGATGATAGTTGTACACAAAAGCAATTAGGTTATACTGCATTTCAAAGGTTCAAGGCAGTTCATTGAAATGAATGCAAAAATTTCAAGTATTGTGCAACCTTGGATCCTCATTGGTCTTTATTTTCTGTTCATGTGGAAGAGAGAAGGAAAATATCTTCCCATATTATCTTTCTCCTCAATCACAACCCTCCCCTCCCCCTCTTGCTCTAAACCCAATTATTATAGTATCGGAGTAGGCCTACTCCACAGCCCTAAAGCTAGTGAGACTAAGCCAATTGTGTCTTCGCCAAGGGAGTAAGTTAGGCCTGTTTGAAATGTGCTTGTGGTTGGGTGCATGTTTGTGCATAGAGCTTATAATAGAGTTCAAGCATATTGCAACTTGGGTGGAATCTCTGTTACAACTGAGTTAGCACTAATTGAGCACTATTATAGAATGAGTTATTGCTGCTTAAACTGTTATGTAAAACAGAGATTCGATTTGTCACTGTCGAAGTTAAAGACATATCTAAATGCATCATTACTTACACTTACCCCATATGTTAAATATGTTGTTATTGTTTCACTGAATGTGTATGGAATCTTTATTCATGTTTGCATTGAATGTGCTTAGAATGTGGAATGCCCTTGAATATATTGTATGTACATGCGTATATATGAACATGTGTGTGTGTGTGTGTATGAACGTATGTATATATGCATGTGATGCATTTCTGTATGAGTGTATCTATGTATCTAAGTATATATGTATGTATGTATGCAGTATATATAATGGGGAGATCAAATCCATGGCGAATTGTTGTTATTATTATCATTACAACTTAGTGACAGATCTTGTTGCTTATATTATATGTAGTATTATTATTGTTATTGTCCTTTCACAGTGAGGAAATTTGTTTTCACATTTTGTATTTAATGTGTTCTTACTGAAATTTTATCCTATTCTAGTCTGATTTTTACTTGCTTATGTTATGTAATGATATATGAAGTGATATTTTTATATATCTATTGTAACGCGCATTGAGCAACTTTGATGAGTTGGAAATGCGCGACATAAATGCTTTATATTATTATTATTATTATCTCTGGGGAAACGAAGTAAAGAGGTAGATATTCAAAAGATCCCCGGAGCTGGACGCGACCATGAATCTTTGAAAAGATCTTTACATATATTTTCCTCCCTTTCCTCGGATGTAAAATGTCTGGATATAAGCAGAGTCAGAGCAAGTCAGTACACTAAAGGAAAGTGCCTTTCATTAGGGTACACCTATGTATGCCCCTTCGGGGGTTGGGAAGGATTTGAACTATGTTAGTGAATTTCTGTACAGTGTATTGAGCACATTAAATTGAACCATGCCTTCAAAGAATGCTCTTCACTAATATTCACTAAACTTGTGTGCAAAATAGAAGAGCAGGCATTCTCTGGTGAGGAAGAACATGTAATTTAGGCAAAGAATGGTAGAGTTAAAAAGTTAAAAACTGAGGGAAATGGATAGGGATAGAGTTCTCCATTGAAGGGCAAGTGTCATGGACCTTAATACTGTACTTGCAAATGGTGGCAAAGTGGTGATAGAACCAGAAGGGTGTAGACAAAAAACCCAGAACAAACAAACTCAAAGAAATGTGTGTAAACTAGTCAGGACAACTGTGTTGCACTTTGCTTTCCTTATAGGTTTAGGGCTGAGTGACGATGCAAAGAAGAAAACAGACATGTGAGACAACTTAAGAATAGGAAAGAAACGAAAGCAGATAATTAAGTTCAAGAAATGTATTATTAGTTAGCATTTATGTTCAGAAATAGAAACAAAGTGTTCAATGCTGAAGTACATTGGTTAAATATCCAAATCTGCCGAATCATGTCTACATTGTTTTTGTCATATTTCAGCACTGTTTGTGGCCTTTTCTTTACTGTTTTTGTCATGTCAAAATGGACAAGTTCATTTTTTGCAAAACAAGTAGATTTTTGAGTTACTTGAGTTGCCCTGAAGGGCAAGTGGGGAAAAAAATGTTAAGGAAGTGTCAATTGCGAGTGAGTGACTCTGGAATCATTGGAAAACTTAAAGACATGTATGAATAATAATGATAGAGGTTTGTTTGTGTGTAGCTTGAGACTGATGAGATTACATTGTGACTAACATTTTCATTTCACTTGTCTTTGATCACTGTAGTCTCAGCAATTCTTATTTTTATATACATTAAGCCCTGCTCCAAACTGTGTTAGGGTGTTGTGCTTGTGGAAATAGGGGAGTTTATTCAGTTTTAGCAGGTACATGTATCATCACAGAGTAAAGAATTATCATTGATCACATGACTTTCCTTTGAAACTGTGGCTACAACGTATTATTTTTGTGGTCCGAAGGGATTACATTGAACCAAGGTTTTACTGTAGATTCTATATCTAATAGGCTATATTTCAAGGCAGCCACTACGAGGCGCGCGCCGCGCCGCCCATGACTCAATGCGAGGCGCGCTGCCGTGTAGCGCAGGCCATCTTCCGAAGCGCGCGCAACCAGAGTCGCGCGATACGTGTTATACGCAAGACCGCCACATCGGATTTCCTGCGCAGCGCG
>JASKDV010235427.1:0-15560 GCA_032466395.1 Aegires albopunctatus | reverse complement strand
ACAAAAATGGTATTTACAACAGAACCCACCCCCCCCCCCCCCCCCCCAAAAAAAATTACATTAACAAACCCCTCACACACACACACACACAACAGCTAAGATGTTTAAATTGCATTATTTAAGGATGCTTTGAATTAAAAACAATTTGCTATTTAAAATTATATTAATTACTTACTACAATTAAGTATGAGTATACAAAATAAAAAATTTCAGGTAGTTTTTACAATGAATAATAAAATGTTATTTGAACCTTCAAAATTTTTGATCCTTTAACATTGTGGTTTGCTCAGCCCAAGCAACCATACAAAGTGAATCGTTTTCATGAGAAAATCATTGGACCGATTATTAAATACTTCAGTATGGGATTTAAACATCATCTAGTTGATATATTTACCTTGGAAAAGAACTGTCTCCTGGAATGGGTTCAATTGACAATGAATTGCATGCAACGCTCTTTTGTAATCTCTCTGCCAGCTGTTTAACAAATAAAAAAGACACAAGAAAATAGTCACAATTGAAAATTTTCATCATTACACATTATCAAAATATTCCTGAATCAAATTAACGTTAATCAAGGTTTTGTTCTTACCAGAGTGTTTTTGAAATTGAGACAGGGTTGTATGTCTTCCTGTTGAACGCGTGACAGGAAATGAGAGGTAAAGTCCAATCTCGGTTGTAATCTCCACCTTACAAATTCATCAAACACCACAGTGTCCATCTGAAAAAAAGATCACAAAAGGTATTTAATTACAGTCGAGTTCACTTATGATAACCTTGGTTATAAACAGCAACTTGAATTTAACAATGACAAATCAAATCCCCATTATATATCTCTTTAGGTTTAAAACAGCACAATCCTGTGCTAAAACAGAGCTCAATCAGTGGAAACTCAGTTGTAACAGGAATTTCATTGAATTACAATCTGCTTGAGCTCTTTTATAAACTCTGTATGCAAATACACACCCACCCTCATGTTCACTGCACACAGGCCTACACTGGCAAAGACTCAATTAGCTTTGCCTTACTAGTCTGAGTGCTGAAGAGTACTGTAGGCCTACCCCCAATACTAAAATAACTGGGGTAAGCGCTGTATTAACATGCAGTATGGCTCTCACTTCCTGGACACAGTGGCCATGCTGGCAAACACATATGCTCTGTATATAATAGGATTTGCTAATAGCAGGGAAAACTTGATGTTATATCAATTTTCTCTATAAAAGAATGGGAGTTCAGGGAAGTTTTCTTGAATTTTTTTCCTTTCCTTTATCAACAACCTGATTTAAAACCAAAAGTGCTTTTAGGATATTGAGTCAGTGAATTATGATAAATACATTTTCAGTCAAAGCAAACCAATTTAAAGTTAAAAACAAAGTTAACAAACAAATTTAAAAAGCAAATTACTTCTTTAAGCTGTGAGTGGCTCTGATTGGCCTCAGCCATCTCTCGAGATTCTTGAGTAAACTGGTGATGACTAGTTGATCTGCGATGGGTTTTCCAAAAGGGTTTACCTCCTTTCTCCTTTTTAGAAGATTGTGTGTCAATTTGAGGATGAAGATGTTTGTTTGGACTGCTTGGGGTGGATGTTAAGACTAGGTTTTTCAAGGCTTTCACTTCAGCAGACAACATTTCAATCTGTAATAAAATTGATAAATAATGGTTGAACCTGATAGGGAAATTAATAAGTGAATTTACAATCCGAATAATCTTTCTCATATTCACTACCTCTCTTCATCACTCTACATTTTTTGACCTACATTATATATAATACAAAGATCTTCATCTCCACTATTATAATCTTCATCATCGAACACTTGAAAATTGCACTCTTTGCAGGCCCCATTGACCAGGATTCTGATCTGTCATGATTGCCGATCTAGAGTTTACTTTGACTTTTACTGAAGGCTTTGACCTGCAAAAATAATAAATTTAACCTTTCCTACATATCTCTCAGTATGTAGCTGATCAGCAAATTTTAGTATTGCATTTTTGTAGGCCTTTGAAAAATGATTGATCTAACCAGTAATGAAAACACACTAGTTTAAAGGGCTTATGTATTAGCCCATGACAGTTATAGGGTGAAGGCTGAATAAATAAAGAGAACACCAAATCTATCATTACACAACCGACTTCGAAGGCTAGAGAATTTCACATTGACAATAAATGATATCCGAACCAATAACAATAATGTCAACTGAAGATCAATGAAACTTGCATCTTTGTAACATTTTCAGATCCACTAAAAGTCTGGAATTAATGAAATTCTTCAGTGATTCGATATGAGATCGGAATAATATAAAGACCCTGGTTACCTGGTCATCAGCTTCTTGAAGCTGTTTTCGTGCATTTTGTTCTCTTAAAGCAGCCTCATTCAATTGAGTATTTACTTCCTGTGAAATTATGAAAAAGTCAATGAGTGAGAAACAGATTTTGTTATCATGACATGAAAAAAACTTTCTCTTAGTCAAATTCTTCAAAATTCAGATAGGGAGCAATAAAATAGAAAGGCATAAAAAAAAGTATGGATCACAGAGATGTGTGGCAGGACATTTAAGATCCTGAGATAACTGATAATGTTAATTTGGTTTCATCAAATATAAATTAAACTGTCTAAGCAATAATAAAAAAGTATCAGAAATAGAAATGCTGTACCTCAAATAGAGATGCTGTGAAATCGCTGACTTCTTTCATAAGTCTTTCTCTTATGCCTCTGAGTTCATCAACTTCTTCATCTTTCAATGCCAAAGCCTGAAATGAAACCAATAATCATTAAATTAACCTTAAGTAAATTTCCTCTCATCTAAATAAAGTTCATTAAAACTAAGGCTGAAAATATCCCAGGTATCAGTGTTTTAAATGCTCATTTCATAAAACTTCAAGAAACTTACACGTTGTGCCTTTGCAAGCTCTTCCTCAAGTTTCACGTATCCTTTTTGATTCATGTCAGCAATGGACATTTTACGACTCATTTCACTTGAAAGGATCACCTCTGATTGAGCTTGACGCAACACTTTTCTGTGGTGAGGCGATTTACGCATTTCCAACTCTCCCACAACACTTGAAGGCGATGATGCACTGTTGACGAAGGTATAGTTTAAAAAACTGATGGCATGCCATTATTCAAATGAGGAGAAATATGTACTAATTTTATTAAAGTATAAAGTATAAAAAATAAACCATTATGAGATTTTAATGATGATGCACTGTTGTAGACACAGCCATTCCTAAGTGAAGCACCAAGTTAACGCTTGAGTGATTTTGGGCTGGCTAGGCATTCGCTTTCAGTCAGTCAGCCCATAATATCACATTTCTTAAATGGACTTAAAATGTGTTTGCCAAGGACCAAAATGTTACAAAAATATAATTACAAGAAAGACGATATCTTGCACTTTACAATGATATATATTTCATTGAGAAAGTGTTGTACATTTTTAAGCAGCCAAATGTCAAATTGAGCACTTCATTTTCAATTATAATTTTTTAAAAATTCATTAAAAAGAAATTTAACGATAATTTTTCAAAAACTTTACATGTAAAGGTCATACACATTCTCAGCTGTACTACAAAGTTACATCCATGGCGTTCGACACACAACTTTGTGACTTATTGATTGTTTTATGAAAAATGTCTTAATGGGGATTATCATTCAGTAAATTTTCATTTTGTAACAGTTTATGTCATGATTTAGGAGATATTTACACAAAACATTGAGTTATATATACACTATGAAGAATATTATGGAATGGTTAAATGGAACTATTTTTTAACATTTATTAAGTGGAATGCCTGATAAAGAGTTCAATGCAGGGGGTGTTTGTAACCTGTGTGTTTCACCAAAAATTAAATCCTTGTATTTTGAGTACCAATATGCTAATCCTTCTGCAACACACATACATGCTTCGAACGCCATACTTTGTACATAGTAACACTTATTAACAATCATTGAAATAAACAGAGGTAAAATTCCCAATTTTCACTGTTAAAAATATTTTTAATGAATTACTTTATTATTAATAAACTGATAAAGCCACTTTTAGAGAAGTTTAAATAACCGACTACTGTGAACATTTTTTCAGAAATACAAATATGAGAAATATTTCGGGTTGTAGAGGAAGGTTAAAGCTTGAAATTGATATGAAACACTCCCATGTCCCTATGTCAAAAAGGTGTTGATTAGAAGGCTATAAAGTCAGTGATAATTACCGATTTTCACCCTTTAAGATAATGAAAATATCTCCCAGCCAGGCTAGGCATTCTTATTGTGGTCATTGGACCGTGACTTGCATGGACAAGTTAGGTGAATGCAGGTAAGAGGCTCTGGAGTGAAACCAGGATGGTTAACTAAATGATCCGATCTGACAGTGGAAAAGAACTGCCGTGTGCTCCAAACATCAAAGGGTGTCGTATTAGTTTTACCCTCACAGAGTAAAGAATTATCATTGCTCACAAGACTTTCATTTGAAACTGTGGCTACAACATACGTCAGCTACAACATACTATTATGTGGTCCGAAGGGAGTACGTTAAACTGAGGTTTTACTATACTTAGGCATAACAAATTAATTCATGAAATGTATTACCTCTAAAAATATCTGGAATGGTTTTCAAAATGTCAATATTCATGGCCAATTCTTCCCGTTGCCATTCTGAGGCATGAAATTGAACGTTGTCCTCCTCGTCTTGACTTTTCATTAACATGCGTTGACTCAAATGGAAATTTCTACAAAACGGAAAAGAAAAAACATTGTGAATGAGATATTGTGCTGGCTAAGCAACTCCAAGGACAAATTTTTTTATTTTTTTTTTAAACTTATTGAAAGACTTTTTAATATGAGAATGTCACGTGAACTTGCTAATGCCATCAATTTGGGGATAGTTTGGTATGCATGTGCATGTATATCGACCATTAACAATGCAAACTTTAGTATAAATTGCAGATGTTGATGCATGCTTTTGTGTTGTTGTAGATCATTTGATTTTTTTTAATAGGTTTAATATATTTTATTTATTTATCTTTTCACTTTTAATCAACTAACCATATTTTGTTTTCTCTGGGCTTTTAACATATGTATTGTCACTTTGAGGCATATTTTAATGTAGCCAAGCCCTGCACATCTAACAGATGTTAGATACTAGTAAAAGACCCGCAAAATTTGTGGAGAATTGTTTGCAGATGCAATAGTGTATGATTTATAGCATGATATTAATCTACTCGATTAATCTGAGATAAGGGAGATTCCGTAATTTAGATCTAGAAAAAGGGTTTAAATTCTGATAATTTTTTTCAAAATAACCACAACGGATTGAACAAAAAAAAAGAAAAAAGAAAAATGTGTTCAAATAAAAAACAAAGCAAGACAAAATAGATGAAAACTCACCCCATTCCAACACCCTACTTTTATCACAAATCTTAAAAAAAACAAAAAAACAAAACAAAACAAATGTAAACCCATCCTATTCCCACTCCTTCCTCTTGACGTTATTCTTAAATGGAAAAAAAAAAAAATCAAATAAACATGATTAGAACTACCCGCCTACTGTATGGAAGACAATAACATTACCCCTTCGCTACTGAGCTCTATCAATAGTTGACACTTTCTTTTCATGTCTATCATACAAAATCTCTAAGATTCCCGCTTGCCAATGTTTCGAAGTTAAATTTATAAAATTATAGATAAATTAGGTTTGTTATGTGGTTGTGGCATCATTCATTTCATTTATTGAGTTGTTGGTACAGTTCAACGTCTATATTCATCTAGATTACAAATACCTATCAACAGCGAGTTGGTCAAAGCTAGTGATGTAAGTTTTCTGCCTCCATTGACAAAGTATTGTGTTGGAATTAAATAAAATACGGATCAGCAATGAAACAAATATAATATATCAATAAATTAATCATTAATTAGCAAAACATGTTTCATTTTAAGGGTCAAAAGTAAAAGGAATTTTTTTATCTTTACAGAAAATTTCAGCCAAATTAGGTTGAGAAATAAAGATGCTAGGCCATCTTGCAGAAATAGGTGTCCTGTATGTTATATAAGATATGCATGAATGCTTTGCAATTATATTTCCTGCATTATAACCTATGTCTGCGTGTGTGATTATTAATTTAATATTTTTGTCATGATCTGAAAATTATGATTTATGTTATATCAAGGGTTGTATCAAATGATGCCATAACTTCCTCCCTCTCTTATATTAATTAAAGCACTACTCAATACCTCCCGCAATATGCAAATACTCTAAACAACTTTACATATATATAACAATAAAGTTATTCTTGCCTTCAAATAATTCAGATTCACTTTAACAATAGATGTAACGATAATTGTGTATTTTGTTTGTTTGTTATTTATCAAACCCAATCAACCATGATTGGTTATCTCAGAGTTTAAAATGTCATATCATGGCTGGGTCATAGTTTAATACAGTCCTGTTATCTGATGATGATTTTTCATAAACTGTCATGCTATCCTGGTCAATAATTGTGTACCATTCATCAGAAAAAAAGATAATTACATGAACAATCATTGCTTCAATTCAATTTTCTTTTAAATAACAAAAAGAAAAAAGTTACTTCATTGCTTTGTCGTATTTTCCCTGGCGCGTCAACATGCGGGCAAAGTTACACAGGATTTGGGCCGTGAAGAAGTAGCAGTCCTCCCCCATCAAAACATCCAAAGAAGATCTGAACAACTCACTGGCCTGTTTCCATGAACATGCTGTTAACGATAATTGGAAGAAAAAAAACTTCCAAATTAAAAACGAGGCTAAATTGTTTACTTGAAGGGTGACTTATGGTTATATTGATTTGAACTGAATAGAATCACGATGAAAGTAGTATGGGAACATTTAAAAAAGAGATCAAGCACACTAGCAAACGGGAAGGGAAGGAAGAGATCAATGCACCGGCAAAAACAACACTTCAAAAAAATTGATAAGAAAAAAGAATGAAATGTAGAATGTGCATGTATGAGGTAAGAGATTGCAGAAGATCATTTTTCATTGAAATCATAATCGTTTCTGCATAGAGGCATTTCAATGCTATAAAATTATATATGATTTATCAATTCTCTTGCACATATGCTTGAATTATTCATTTGATAATTAGTTCTAAAGGAGTGTGTTTGATCGTTAAGTGCATAAGTCAACCATGATTGATAATTTCAAGGTTTTGAATGTCATGTTCTACGTGGTAATATATATTTTAAACATCCCTTCCTCTATATATGATGACCATTATATAGGCCTTCTTTCTTCTTCCCTAGCACCGCAAGATTGAGGAATAAATTAAATTCAGAGTTTAGAAGTAGTGAACGTGCTGATACACTTAAACATAGGCTGCAATATGATATACCTAAATCGTTATACAATTAGTTAGCTAACATAATATTTATTATCTAACACTATAGAGGGTTTTTTGTTGATTTTTTGTGTGTGTGGTGTATTGACAGTAATACTCATCCCACTTGAGTTTGTCAGTTTATTTAAAGAGGAGGGGAAAAATGGTTCTTTACATCTGACAAAATCTTCAAACATGGTCATGCCAAGCTGGGCACGATAGGGTGAAAGACATTAATTTTGATTCCAATAAGGAATCCATCCAGTCTACCCATATTAATGAATTTAAATGACAACTCATAATATTTTAACAAGCACCAAAACAATCCACTTGTTAAGTGCTTGGTGCATAATTCTGTGTAAATGAGTCATTATTTAAGAAAAAGATGAAAAAAGACACAAAAATTTGCATCATGAAACAAAAACTTGCATCATGAACAAAAACAAACACACACATCCACTTGTACACATAAAGCAATCAATGATGATTCTATAGGGGAGAAAAAAGTAATTTTGTAAAACTGGCATGCGTTATATAGAATTTTGTTTTCTTCAAACCTTGATTACTTTTTTTCAAGTTTTTCATTAAATTTCTATTTATTAATTTTATTTATTTATTATTCATTTAATTATTTATTTTTCTTCATATCTTCACATCTACATAATTATGACATTTATTAATTCATTCTCTTTTTATAGCTCTTTAACTCATCTTTTATCTGGTATTTAATGATTCATATGACTGGATATTACATTTTATATTCATTTATTCATCTATCTATGTACAAAATAATTCATAATTTTGATTTGAATTGGAATATTCTTGAATGGGATAACAAGCATAATACAATGAATCAGTGAATCAAAGAGGTCATGCTGTTTTCTAAGGTTTTTTTTTTTTTTCAGTAGTGTATGTTGGTGCCTTTTCAATCTATGGAGTCATATTGGGTAGAGAGGTCAAGCCAGATTTTCTAAATTTATGATAAAATATTAATGATAATGGTTGTCACGGAAAACTGGGTTGCCACATACAATATGCTGCAAGACCAAAGTGAAGACCCTTTATCATCAAACAATAAATATCAGTGACAGGGTGCTTTGTGCATAGTATTAAAAACAATGAATTCTTTATTTCTAAGCACTTAAAAAGTTTCATTTGTTGAATAGTTTCATATCAGAAGTAAAAGAAAGGATGTTGCATTTTAAGTCTAAAATGAGATTTTCACTGCCTATAAGAAACTTATTAAACCACACAATACAAAAACAAAGTGACTACTTTCCCGAACACTCGACTAACCAGGCTGCTTTTTTCATTCAACCGATTGAGAGACGATTATAAAATATTAACAACTTTAAAAGTGTTATAATTATACAAGTTAGTTCTACAAGAGGTAATGTATTTTAAGCCGATTTATTGAATTTTTTTGTAAAAATGATTGTTTTGTGCTGCCAAAAGTGAGAAAATATTAAACTTTTGCCGTGACCCAGTTTAGACTAGACCTAGCATAGATCTATATATAGATCTATGAGACCTAGCCTCGCAGCGGTACGTCGTTGTATTATTCTAGGTCTAATTCTGGTAGAAGTAGTAATAGTTGTAGTAATAATAGGATTAGGGTTAGAGTTGGGATTAGACTAAGGGTTAGAGTTGGGGTTAGACTAAGGGTTAGAGTTGGGATTAGACTAAGGGTTAGGGTAAGATTTATGTTTCTGAGTGTTCGGGAAAATAAGGCCGGCCATACAAAAATGCATTTATGGATAACGAATGATAGAGATCTTTAATGACAAGGCTGTCTTCCTATTGTTAAATTTTTAGCATTCCAATACTAAGAGAAATGCAGGCTGATAGCCTTTGAAAGTTAGGCAATTAACATAAGTGGATCAAAATCAAATAGCTTATGCTAATTTGTTATAATCAATATTCTAATTCTTATGCAATTGAGCATTGTTTAAGAGCATTGCAATTTAAATAATAATATCAGTTACTTTTCTAATGAATCAATCATATTAATAATGCAGTGATATTTATGATAGATTAGGCCTACAAAAAAGCATTTTAAGAACATTGCTGTAAACTCTATCTTTTTCCAGCATCTACAAACTACACGAATAATGGTAGTAGTGACTTTGAAAATCAGAGAGGTAAAACCACACGACATCAGATTTCAAAGAAGAACAAAAAGTAAATAGATCTAACATTCTTTGAGATAAGAGAAGAAAAAAAAACCCAGGCAGAGTGATGAAGAACAGAATACGAGCTGTGAGAAGACCAGAAAGGAGAGAAGAGGCCTATGGCCAGGAAATATGAATTTTCCACATTTATGGGACCATTTTAAAAGTTATTTCTGACTGAAAATTTTCTGGTTGATGATCTCTCCAAGTAGAACAGAGGTTATTATAATATTTAAAAAGCAATAGTGTCAATGCTTTTATTACAGTGGTTATCTATCTTTTTTGGCCAATACAGAGTTTTAACATGATAATATCTGAATGTCATTTCACCTTTTCATCAAAATTGTTTGCCTCTTAAGGCACATTCATAAAAACAACATAGGCTTTAAAACAGTCCTGAGTTTGAAAATCTGCAAGATTTCTCTCCTTTCCTCTCTTGAAAACTTAAAATTCATCAATAATGAATGCCACCATCAGGGGAATGCTGCCATAAAATATGTTAGCAAAAGCAAGAAAACAACCACAGTCTTTAATTGCCTTGGTCCTAGGGGTAAGATAATAACCATACATTTCATTTGTATAAGATGAGAACATTATGGATTGATTTGTGAGTATAGAGATGTGAATTCATCATGCAATCCTAAAAAGTTTTGAGTGATTGAGAAGGCAGTAATGCAAATACATGAATTATTGACAATGAGACTTTAGTATCAGGGGCACAATTGTAAATATAAGTCATCACGGCTCATTATTAGTTAATATCTTTGTTAATATGCAGAGCCTTTGCAGTATGATAATGGTTTTCAGAGTGGCTTGGTAGATAAAACATCATGTTTATTTCTATCTCTATACATATTCATTTTGTTTTTACCTAAAGTACTTGCATCATCACTTCTTAAATTATGTTATTTCAATATGTTAGGTTGCAATAGATAAAACTTTATCCTTGATTATGATTTTATTGATTTATAACAAATTATTGCGAAAAATTATGCCAAAACTTGATGTTACAACTGTGCACCTCATTTGAACTAAATCTCACCTTTTCTTATTGTAAATCTAATTAATGTTCTTATTTTGCCTTATTTTGCATAATTATTATTCTTAGCAGTTTCACTATAAGGTGAGGTGACTGCAGCAGAAAAAAGAAATTTAGGTAAGCATTTGGAGGATTTCGTTGCAAAATGCTGCGACTAAAGCTTTATTATTACAATGAGAAAAACATTTTTTTTAATTGCGGTGTCTCAATGTACGTTAAATGAAAACATGCATAGATTAAGAGTATCATGGTAAATGGATGAATGTATCGTGTTCTGTCGCTAAATGATTCATATATATATATATATAAACTCTCTGCGCTGATGGCGGGTTGCTTGTAATTTTAGAAATGGCATTCATCGACTTTTGCAGCCAAACCCTCCATTTAGAGCAATCATTTGTAATAGTAACACTGAAAAATTAGGAAAAATGATCTTTCCTTGACAAAGCACAAAAACATGAAGAAGAAAAGAAAAAAGAATGACGTCAAGTGACAGCTATCATAAAAAATCTAGAGTCATACTACAATCGGAAATACGCAAAAACATAAATTGTAGTTTGTGTCTTTTTTCTTTTAACTTTGATTAAACATCAAATAGAGTAAAGACATG
Source organism: Aegires albopunctatus (assembly GCA_032466395.1). Classification (NCBI taxonomy): domain Eukaryota; kingdom Metazoa; phylum Mollusca; class Gastropoda; order Nudibranchia; family Aegiretidae; genus Aegires; species Aegires albopunctatus. The sequence continues at coordinate 4,402 of JASKDV010235427.1, read as the reverse complement.
CATTTTTAGTCTATCTGTGAGATGTTAAGCTTTGATTTTTAGGCAGATTATCTAAAATACAAACAACAGTATACTTTGGAAATAAATTATATTACACCAAAATTGATTTTGAATGAGTTACAAATGTTTTGTAGGACACCAAAAGGAAGAAGAGGAAGAGGACATCCAAAAACAGCATGGCACAGGATGGTGGAGAAGGAAACGAATAAAAAGGGATGGCCTTCCTGGGAAAGAGCAAGAACTATAGCAAAAGACAGGCCACTGTGGAATGATCATGTCTGTGCCTTATGTGGCTACCGGCATGTAGAGGATTAAAAGTTAAAGTAAGGTACATGTCTTGTATGTTTAACTGTGTATGACATTTAAAAACAAACTTTCCAACCACCAATATACGCAAATGTAGCTGATATATTTATAAGAGAGAAAAGAAAATGGAAGAAAAAAAATTCAAGTAAATAGCTAGGAGAATAGTTTTACTTTGATTTCCCGTAATATTCAAGAAGGAATACATTCAAGATAAACTTTTCATATTATCATTATTATTATTAACAAAAGCAATAGAGATAATATTGTGTGGATAAAAAGTAGCATCTGACTAAATAATAAAATTCAATAAGGAAATGAAGAAACAAATAATGCAAAAACCAGAAGAAAAGAAGTGTGGACTAAAAAATAAGCAACTAGTAACTAGTTTTCGGCTATAATTTTGCCTTAACTTTACAGCCGTTAACCTGGAGAATTCTGAAAATGAGGTTAGTTTCAATTAATATTAATAATAATTTCTCTCATTGTTAAATAGTAGTTGTTTTTAGTCTCAATTTTACTTCATTAGCTATAAATCTTAAACTGCAACAATAAGCTTTTTTTCTGTTTTTGGTTTGTTTGTTTTGTTTTTGTCTTGTTTTCTTTTTCTTTTTCATAAAGTGTTGGGAAAGAAGTTGTGAATGGGAAATGAGAATTTATTAGAATCTTTCTTTAAAAGCTGTTTTGTCTCATACAAAGATGCAAATTTTGACATGAAGTGAATTAAGATAAAAATCCCCAAAGTTTTTATTAATATGCATCTATTTACTCAAATAAAAATATAAATACGAATTTATCGATCAATCTTCTCTTAAATATCATTAATGATAACTAAATATTCAAACTTTCATTCATTGACCAAGAACTAATAAGGAAGTTAAAAGCATTTACACAGTAATGATTAAAGTGCTTAAATAATTTGAATAAGCAATAAATTGATCAAAAATCTCTTTGATGTATTGTTTTTGTTCAGAATTCTAATAATTGATGATTACTATTAAATAACTTCATGAAAATATTTTTATAATTCAACTATCTAGAAAAGAACTTCTCTAAATTATATGTTATGCCTTTACACAGCTTTGCATCACCGCTTTCATGATGACCACATAAATTATTAAAAGCATCATATCTTACCACAATATAATTTCTCTAATTTAGCTCAATCTATTAAAATAAAAACATCAATTAATATATCATAACTTTGTTTAAATGAAATTCATCATACTATCTTTGATATTCATTTAACCTATAATAATCAATCTCATTGTCAAAAATTGCATCTCTTAGACCAAAGGGAGTGTGGGTGGGTAGCGTTAGGGGGGAAGCATGCCAGTAAAACAAAATTCACTTTCCATGGTGGGGGCTACCTTTCCCCATAGCAAGAGCGAAAGCAAGACATCCCTCAAGAATAGCCGTTTCTTTGCGACTACGGAAACCATTTTGACGACAGTCATCCAGCATTGCCTGGTAGAAACTTATGGCTTCATTTGGACTCCATTTGATGAGCAGGTTGCCTGCAAGGGTTGCCACCTAAAAATGTAAAATATTTCTTTACTGAACAACAATTCAATTTAATCTCATTTCAATTAAATCAAATCCCCAACAGGAAATGGTCAAGAGTAATATTGATATAATAATCTTTTTTGTTCACAAAATTTGTCATTTAGTTTAGTATAAATTATAACAATTTAAGCATTTCACCTACGCATCCCTGAGGGAAATATGTCAGTTGGTTCTTACTGTCATCGAACATCAGGTAGATGTAAGAATAATGCCACATCACGATCAATGTAATCATTGCTATATAGACCTCTGTTGGTCAGATATGACCATGGATGCAGCATGTTGTACTGCGCCTGGACAATGTATTGTCAGGAAGTGTGGTTGCCCAAGCACGCTTCCTTCCCCTCAGATCTTGACTTTTCCTGATCACTCAGAGAGAAAACATCAATACATCTCAGTAGAAGTTTGTAGGGGCGTTTCTCTAAACCATACCATGGTAGGAATTGGATTTTGACAGGGTGGTGGCCAGAATGGCCTGCTATTGTCGATTTTTAACCACAGAGGATTCTCTTACATGCGCTGAGGCACATGGGACCTCAGAGTTTATGTACGTCTTGGTATTGATAGACTTTGGGACACTGTCTATCTAATGTTGCCAAGATAGCTTTTCTAACTTAAAACTGATATAATGTATTTACTCTCTTTGCTTGGCTTACAATAGTTTCTTAATGTAAATAACACTATAATTTAGATATTAAAATCGAAAAGTTAAACAAGCTATCAATCTTTATCAAACCTAGGAGTTTGTGAAATCCAAGATTCATAAAATATAATGCCTCTTTACTGCCCAAAGGTTCATGTATTGCAACAATATTGATACAATACAAACACTTGTACACTGTAATCACCCATTACCACTTCCTGCTGGAGTTATATATCATTTTCTATGGGTATATTTAATTCATTATGATTATAATGGATTGATCTGCGTGCTCGTAACGTAACCTTTAAAAAGAACTTAAACATCAACTGTATCTAGCAATGATATCTGAGGATATGCATGTACATTTATGTAAGAAAGAACTATTAAAGAGCGACAAAAAATAAGTTCTATTGAATCACGAAAATGTTTTGAATTTCTCATTTCCCAATATTCAATCTATGCGTATTGCATTTAATGCTAGGAGATAAATAAAACCTCCAATTTGTCAATGTTTGCCTACGCCATAGAAATCAAACACCCAATGAAAGAAAATGTTCAAAATTGACAGCATGCTCAGGTTGAATGCTTGATAACAGAGATATGGGTAAAAGGAATTATGCTTCTTCAACTTGATTCAACAAATGATAAAGAGGTTTATTTACTTTAAAGGGCTTTGAGCTTATATACCATGAGAGGTTAACACAATATCAAATGTTCACTGCTATATTCATATTTATATTATTATTATTATTATTATTATTATTATTATTATTATCATCATCACTATTACTAATACTATTATTATATAATTAAAAGGTGGTGAGATAAGATTTCATGAAAAGTCTTTCCTTATTCCTTTCCTGTGAACAATATCTAGGGCCTTCCAGGTAAAAGGCACAACATCTTATCTACAGCTAGCAGGAAACATTTAACATTATGTAATAGCTGTCCTGTGATAAGCTTTCCAGGAAATTGATACGGTGCAGAAGATTTCCTCTGTAAGCAAACATTAAACATTTTAACGTTTAAGGGCTATCCTGTCGAGGAAATTGAAACAAGTATGCGTGGTTGAAATGGTCTGCAAGGGAAGAGGAAGTGATGTCATAAAATTAATAATAAAAGGGAAAGGAATGATTATGAATGATTATGAAGATGCCCGTTATTGATCCTGTAGCCCCCTTTGTCTCAAAGCTAAATCTACGTATCATGATACTTGAGGGAAACTGAAATGTAAGCTAAAATTCCCTTCCCCTCATTGCCGAGCATGGGGATATTGGGAGAAGAATGCATTCATCTTTGTATAGTAGCTTGCCATAGTTTGCCATGCTAACCTCAATGTTACCAGGCCCAGGAAATATAGCTGCCCATTCATTCATTGCTGGGTCATCTGGGAAACCATCAGAAAATTTCGCCTGAATTGAGGGATTGAACCGGGCTCACAGTTTGGTAGCCCATTGCTCTACTGACTGAGCTAACAGGTTTCAGTAGCAGGTAATGTAAAAAGAAGAAATAAAATTCTTTTTGTAGCTAGCTATGGAGTGACATTGCTCATGCTTTACAATGACTGTTATAAAATCCCCTGGTCAAAAGCAACACAAAACACATAGATGAGATTTGTTTGTTGTGAATCTATTTTGGAAAACACTGTTCAGCTGCCAGGTCAAACCCATTCAAGCCTTTTTTGGGACAGTGTCCTACAACAAGACAGAAATATTCCAACTTCACTGAAAATTAATCTCCTGAAATGCCTCATATGGCCAATTGCCATATATGGTTGCGAAGCCTGGACTCTCAATAAACAAGATATAAATAAACTGAATGCAGCTGAAATGTGGTTCTATCGCAGAATACTCAGAGTAAAATGGACTGAGAAAAGAACTAATAAAAGTG
>JASKDV010235426.1:0-27713 GCA_032466395.1 Aegires albopunctatus | reverse complement strand
TCTCTCTCTCTCTCTCTCTCTCTCTCTCTCTCTCTCTCTCTCTCTCTCTCTCTCTCTCTCTCTCTCTTCCTTCCTTTTCAATTGAATTATAGATTGATCTAGATCTAGATCTATCTTCTTATAATATTGCTTGTAAAATTAGTGAGACGAAGGCTTTTAAATGATTATTAGGTGAGCATTCTCGAGAATATTTTATGTGTGTGATAATATAAAGCCACCGATGAACACATAAACTGAACAGTGTTAAAAGGAAAAGCCTAGGTCTAAATTTTTGGAAATGGCTTTTCCTTTGAGCGGAATTATGGAAATAAAATCTTTCTTCATAATCATTAGTCAACAAATAGCTTTATTGAAAAAAACGCTCCGTCTTGCAAACAATCGTGGTGATTTTCATCTTCGGTGAAAGTTTCATGACCGAGACTTCTTTGGTCTAGCCCGTAGGCGTGACACAGACAGACACACAAACACTCTCTTTTATAATATGTTAATGTATAAAGCCGCTTAAATTGAGAAAAAGATTTATAGTAAATCTAACTTGGGTTTCTTCTTCAAAATGTTTGTATAATATTAAGTATATTATAAAGCCAAGCTTCTCTTTTTTAGATATAAATTGAACTTTAGATTTGTTTGATTTCTTGTAATTCAAATATCAAAGTTGAAAAAGGTCTATAATTTGTAAACTTAATTTTCCAACAACAGATACTTGTGTTACCCAGATGAAGTTAGTGTGCTATGAAAAAATGGGAAAATCTAGCAGGTATAGTATTTTTTCCAGCTCTCATAATAAAGGGATTATGTTGCAAGTAGGACCAGTTGACAACTATTGCTCTTTATATTTAATCCCACTAAGTTTTGATTATAACGCTATATAAATTAAAGGGAATAACAACAAGAATGGTAAATTTCAAAGTCAAACACAAAGCAGGAAATTGTTCTTAGATTTGTCAAAACTTCATTACACTTCCTAACTTATGAAATGGAGATGTATATACTTTTATTTTATTTAAAAAAATAAAAAATTTGAAGGTATCAAAGTCGCCTGAACATTTTCAGCAGTTCATTACACTCACTGAGGACCAAGCCTGAACAAGGCTTTGGCTTGGTGAAACATACGTTGGGGGCCAAGCCCGAGTTTTCCCGGTTTTCCATGAATATCCCTATAAACTTCATATTATAATTTCTAGCTTACTATCATTGCAAAAAAAATGTACAAAGCAAACACAGAAATCATCACAGAACATCAAACGACATGATTATGTGTCATACAACATATTTTTCAGTTTTCTCAAGTGATTATATTATATTATCCAAATGGTGGTTTGAAAATGTATAAAGACGACTGGTCCCACAAGGTGTGCTAGGCTCATATAGGCTGGTCCTCAGTGAATTAAATACATGTTTTTCTTTTATATGTTAAGAGTTTTGAACCCCAAATCTTTATGATCTTTATTAAAGTTTATTTTGCATCAAGTTCAGGGTTGTACTAATTTTTAACTTGATAATCTGTGGTTTACTGAATCAAATCCTTTGTGTTTTGTTTTTATTGTTTTACAGAATAAAAGACTTCCAGAAAGTCAAAGACAACCCAATCCCCGAAAAAAATATTTTTGTGGAAAAATTAAAATGTGATATAGACTTAACTAATGCAAAATTGAAACTTATTGGATTTGCATCATCAAATGCCATTTCAAAGGCCTTAAATAGCTTGGACATTTTATCATCATATTTGTTGAACTGTGATAACGATTTTCTGCTTATTTCCCTCCTTCATCATTTGCACACCTCTAACACTTTTGGAGTAAGTATTGAAATAATTGACGAATTTGTAATACAACTATATTGTGGCAACACATTTTTTTTTTTTTTCTATCGTCTTATTTAACTCCTTGTCTCCACGGCTTATAAAAATGGAGATTTAGCAGTTAAATTACCTATGGCAAATGATGTAGCAACGAAGGTTTCCTTTACTTGAAAATTATGAATAGATTTTTTACTTGATCAATGGCGTTTTGTGCGATGGTTTCTCAGCAAATTTTCGTTATGAAGAAAATGTAAATATGGTGCCAAATTTCTAAAAAATTGATGGAATTTCCTACTTAATTCACTTTTTATTTGATTAGATTTACTTGTTGCACTCTACGAATAGGGGCCTAAATATGATATAAAGATTTGTCGCAATTCTTTATTTTCTTTTGCAAGTTGAAAATAAAATAATGTATGGTTTTTGTGTGGAGACAGTGTCAAATGTATTCTAAAATGAATCCGATGGAGAATTGGAGAAACTATCTCTATAATGTTGTTGTTTTCAGACACAAGCAATATTAAAAATAGAAATGCTTATTTTCCATCAATATTCCATCAATACATATCACTAAATCAAATCAAATATTAATATATTTTTCAGCAGCTCAGAGTTGCATTTCTCAAAGGCCAAATCATTCACTTTCAATCTAAAATATACCTATATATTTCTCAAAACCATTTCGTGGGTGTAAGCCATGGTTGTTAATTCTAGTTCAGAAAAATTCCCAAACAAATTGTTAAAGCCATGCAATTGGATGTTTATGAAAAAGGTTGCAAGCCTTAGGTCCAAAATTCACTCCCTGAGTCTCTACTTAGCCAGACACCACGAGGAACTACTTATTTTCTAAATCTTAGACCATGCTTTCATAGGTGCTTGTGTAAGTAAATGTTTATTTTTGACTATCCCAGAGTGCCACGCATGTGCAAAGTAGGTTATATTCCGACCAAAAGGGGTGAATGCTGATTTTAATGAATAGCCATTTGTTAACTAAGAAGTCAAAAAGTGAATTATTCTGAGAATCTTGATTTTAATGAATGACCAACTCATTGACAATGACAGAAAAGGGGTAATTGAAAACGATTGAATGCTAGTTTTGATCTGTAGTCAATTATTGGTTTACTTTTGCTATTTGATGAATATTATCACTTTGCAAAGCCTCTCTGAGTAATTTATGGTCTTCACATCAATCTTGTTATATGAATGTTTTCTGAAATTTTATTTCCTTTTTCGAGGCTTGTATAGCGAAGATATGACAGGGGTCTCACATTTCTAACTTGTGCATGGCTTTTTAAGCCCGTAACGCATTCATAAATTTTCTCACCATTTAAGTTTCTACTTACAAATACGAACTTAGTCATAGGCTATTTATGCATTGCTTAAATAATATGATTGCAGCCGTATATCTTTATTTTAAAACTTTTTACTATTGTGTTCACTTGTTTTGAATTTGAACTTTATTATCCACCAGATTCTAAAGATATGCATTAAAAGTCGCCCTGAAGAAGAAGTACATTTTGCTTTGATGAGTGGGCATGCCTTGGAAATTGGTTTTGTCTCAATTTTGTCCCAGAAAGCCTTTCCTAAAATAGACGACGACATTTCAATAGCATGTAAAACAGATAGGCGTGGTAGAATACCAAAGTCAAAATCTTTAAGTCTTTTTTCAAAAAATCTCTTCCATGACTTCAAGCAAAGCTTAGATGATGAAAAGAATAACTCAGGTGAGGAATTTCTTCATAGCTTTCTTATTGTTATCTTTTAAAAATTTTACGGGGTTAGGTGGCCTATTGGATGGTAATATTGCACTGTTATCTGGAGGTTTTGGTGTACTAGGACAGAACCTATCCCTGGACAGATTATACCCCGAGGTAGTTTCTGACCTAGGACAGAATATACCCCCAAGCACTACTATGTACACTAGAGGGAGAGAATGATATTGTCAGCATCGTACAAAACTCCATTATTACGCTATAAATGTATGTTTTACAGCAGTATTGCAAAGACAATATATTCTATTTGTAATGAAAGCATGTTAGGTTTATAAATTGTCCTAGGATAGAATATAACTTTGGTGTACTTGATGGTATTTAGGGGGTATATTCTGTCCTGTTACACCGGGTTTGCCTCTCTCTTCTGCCCCTATTTTTTTCCTTGGGCACTATAATTCACCACTATTTCACTCTTGCGGATATTCCAGTCTTTCCTTGGATTTGGACGCAAAAGAAATATTTCCTCTTTGGGATTAATTAAAGGGAATTTTATTTTTATTTATTTTATTTAACTCATTCGCTTTTACTCTTTTATCCACCAAACAGGGTTTCAGTTTTATTCTTCGCCTTTCTTTCTAAAAATTCAGGAAAGCAAGTTCAGAATTCCCGTTATAAAGCACCAGTGATCTATGATTCTCAGACTCTCAATTCATGGCATGTCCCCGGCAGTAGTAACCACATTGCAGTGGTAATAAATAGGCTGAATGAAAGGTAGGACATTTTTGTATACAATTGGTAGGTGGTTGTAATGGTTTAATAAATCGATAGATCAATCTAGTTCAAACTTAGTACAGTGCTCACCAGTAATAAGATAGAAATACACTGATTAGAATACTCAGAATAGGGAATTTTTGTGTAACAGACTTCTTCTTTCGATTTAATACTTCGATAAAAATAATTTTCATTGGGAGATCAAAGGTACTGGTATTTTAATTTAAATCAACATGAAAGAATTGTTGGTCAAGTAGTTGAAAATCAGAAATTGTTAACTGGCCATTAAACTCTACAGATCATTGCTATAGTAAAATTGTTTATGTTGATGAAATTGTCTTAGTGTTAATTATCCTGCAATAATTTGTTATAGACACAATCACTGATTAGACATCTCCTGCTTTTGTCCTTCTCCATATCTAGCCTAAATCATTTAAAAAAAAAAAATTGTTTCTCTCTTGCATTTGAGGCAGATGAATAAATAAGATCAGACATAGATATTACTGCAATAGTCAAGGTCTGAAATAAAACAGCACCTTGACTGTATATATTTCATTTTAATCTCCTGTTCATGTAAATAGATATCTTAATGGGCCCAAAGCAGTAAATAAATATTTATTAATTTTATCTTAATGCATCTTGAAGCTATAGTCATGGTCTATTAGAATCATATAATTTATATATCTGCAATGTGAGGGAATACAATGATTCAGCTTTTATCGAGGGATGAAAACATAAACAAAGCAATACTTTCTTAACTCCCTGACAAGGCATGGCAGTCATTAGCATAATAAATATCAACATCTATGAAACAAAATGATTTTCAATGACATTGTTTTTGAATAATATTTTAATGATCTCTGATCAAATTCTGACAGCCTCAAAGACAACATTCAGAACTCTGAGAAGGACACCATGAGAGATTTGAGGAAATACTATTTAAAGGAAAAACAGAAACATCAATTTTCCTCACTTCCCACATCCACCAGCACTCCTGTTACTGGTAAATTATAAAAAAACAACATTTTCCCCTTCTTTTCTATAAGTAAAAATTTTTTACTCATCATGTTTTATATTTCTCCGTCAAGTGTACGATTAACATTTATCTAACATTCTTATTCACGATATTAAATATCTTTTCTCAATGCCAAACTATATGCTTTAGCTAATTTAGATGTGCTATAAATTATGTGCAAATATGTTTTGCCTTTTTTCTTGTGTTAGATGGGACAACACTCAATAAATTGGATACTTCTGGAGGTTCAGAATCTGACCGTCGGTCTAGTCTAGAATCAAATCATAGGAGATCCAGCAGCCTTAGTCGAGGACGTTTAATGGTAGACAGAGCTCGGAGTGCCAGTTTGTCCTTTTTCGATGATTCCGAGGGAAGTCAATCAAGTAGGAAAGGAAACTCGACTAGAAGAGCAAGTGACTCGTCAGGATTTACTGAGCTTAGTAAGTTTCACATTTCAGTTTTGATACAGGACGTAACAATCCTTTAAGAATATTCATCATGCACGCTAGATACTTCATTTTAACGCATTCTAATGAAATTTTTTTTTTCGTTCCCTCAAAATCTTAAAGACTTGAAAACAGAAGAATGTCTGGCAGAGTACATTTTGAAACAATATAACCAAGTTCTTGGAGCTGGCATTGCTATGGAGGTTTCCATCAGGGCTATTATGACCGTGACTTGTCATTTTATGTCCAACAAGCAGATGAACAGCCCACAGGTTTGTAAAGACTTATATTCTCCACGGTGAATTTTAATGAGAATTTTGAGAGATTTGTTTTGTTATCCATTTTGATGAACTGTTGAAAATGGCGATAGATTTAGAACCATTCAAAAGGGGTATGGAATTACTTAGTGTGCAAGGATATTGATTAAGTTGATTTTATTTTAAAATGCACATTTTAAAGTGTCCTCCCAATCAAAATTTTATTTTTTGTTTTTAGGTACTTGCATCAATGAGCCATATTTCATTTTAGAATAAGAGAGAGAGAAAAAAAATCATAATTTGAAGGTAGTGTAATAGTATGCCATTTGTGCATGTGGCATAGTTTTGTATACTTATTTCTTGAGATTGTAAATTTGAAGATATTTTGTTTCCCCTTTCAGAAAGAGGCAGTGTGTTTTATCAGGAAACATTTAGTAATGGAGGCCTCAAAACTGAAAGAAAAATATGATACTACTAAGTTTGATGGCAAAACGGGTCAAGATGTGACAGAGTAAGTTTTAACAGAATAAAGGATATACTTGAATCTCAGTGTAGCAACATATCAATATTTAATGGGCTGCTTGAGAGGTATCACATTGAATATATTCTATTTTCTGTCACCTTTGACCTTTTTTATGATTGTTTCAGGGTGGCATTGCCTTTTTTGAAGCAAATAAACAAAAATCAAAAACAATTGGAAGCAACCTTTTTAAAGTATCAAGATACTTTATGTTAGCACTTATTACTTATACTAGCCCATAATTTGGCAATATGATTTTTTTTTTCATGACTCTTACTTTCCTCTGACCCACTATAGAATTATTATCTCAATAACAGTGGCTGCATTGAACTTATTCTTATTAGTCTTATGGCTTAAGATAGTCAATTTAATTTAGCAACCCATGTCATGTTTAGTGATTGCACCAAACTAATTGAAACCAATGGTTAGACAATGGTAATCAAATTTAAAGTTTCTCATTTTGTTTAAATTTTCAGATATAAGCTGCAAGTTATTCTTCTCTTAGAAATGGAATCATTTGTTCCTGAATCAGACAGATCAAATCAAGAGAAAATTGTGAAAGATGTGAGAATTTACATTGAAAGTTATTTTATTTCCTTATATATAGTACCATTATGTATTTAATAATATTTTCATATTTCATATGGACTCTTCAAAAAAATAAATACAGATTCATAATTGATTACAATAATTTACACGTCCAAAAATGATTTTGACTTTATTTTTGTTGCTGTGTTCTAAAAGCAAAGGAATCCAATTAAGAAATTAAAGCATTGATCTTTATCAACAGCTTGTAACCATGCTACGACCCTTATCTTTCTCTTGTGGAGTGGCCGAGTTAAGGACTTTTCTGGAGAATCTCACCACTAGGTAATAATAAGATATAATTTACTAATGAAGTAATTTAAAAAAAAATCAAATACTTATGAACAATATTTCCTGTTGCATAATAGATTCTATATCATATCCCATTTCTCTACATCATTTATGTTGCCTCATAGATAGTAAGTTTGTAGCACTACATTAATTTTCAGGTAAACCATATATATATATTGCTTATGTCCCATTTCTTCTTTCTGATTATGTCAACTAGATTATTTAATGCTAACTGTTGGGTAAACACAGACAATAATTTGAAATTTAGTTAGCTAACATAATACTTGACATCTTATATTTCAAATATAGGTGTTTTTTTCTTTTGCATGTTGAAAGTAATACTCAACCTAGTTGAGTTTTGTAAGTTTTGTTGTTGTTGTGGTTTTTATAAAAAGAATCTTAGTCCAAGCAGTGATCTCATGCCATTGATATGACGAGTTCCAGCTTCCATGAGCATGTTAAGTATAACCCATAACTTAAAAGTAACATTCAATTTCAATCATAGCTGATTTATTCTCTCTCAATCATTCAAATGCTACTGTTATGTGAGCATAATAAAATAAAAAGTCGTCATTAAGGTTGTCTCAACTTTTAATGATAAATCTCCATTTTTGATTTTAGTGGGTTGGGTTCATGTAAGATATATATTAAAATCCTTCTATAGTTGAAAGTCAATGGTTTTTTAATTAAACGTTGATTTCAGTTATTCAAGTACACTCCATCAAGTTTTGATGGAGGTCCATGATGAGCTAGACCAACCATACCCTGCTGTATTGGCTAAGTTTGCTTCTCCATCAGCTCCATCAAGTGTTTGGGGGCCTGCATTGTCTGTCATGAGTGATGATCTGCTTAGTAATCCTAACTCTTCACAGCCATCTTCCAATCAGTTGTCTCAACAGACAAAGAGGTAGGAAGACAATACAAAGTTTGTGCTCGTCAGTATAAGGGTGTTTGCTACAATATACTTTGTTTGAATGCTCTGTACGAGATATTTTTCAATTAGGTTTTTAATGAAAAAAACATACATATTGTTCGGTATTTATCGTCGTTGACGCAAGCATTGTGCGTAAGTCCAAAATCTGAAAATTGGACTTAAGCACAATGCTTGCGACAACGATGGGAAATTTTAAGAAAATTATGTACATGTAGATGTGTTTTTTCAATCAATTCTCTGTTAAATTTGTAACAGCACATAAAAAAAAAAATGGATATATGAATGCATTTCTTACAGCTCTCTTGATCTCAAATTTTCACAGTAATTGTTGTCATTATTTCTTTATTTGTATTTTTCAGGTCAAGTCGACTCAAACATCATCCAAGTTTTGCTGATTTGGGTCAGAAGAAACAAATTTTAGTGAATAAGCCTGATATCAGGAAAAAAGCTGTGGTAAAAGCATACAATATTTTATATGATGTTTACATTTATAAGGATGAAGTCAAATATTCTGTTAACACAATTAACAAGCTTTCAAGTGGCAATACAATGTATACCATGCTATTTAAAACTCCTAATCCATTTTATAGAATCAAAGGGAGAATATGGTATGGAATGTAATAACATGAGAATGCAGAAATGATCTTAAAGGTTTATTTTAATGGGTTATTCTTGTTCTACTTTTTTTCCCATTTCTTTTTCCACACATTGATTTCAAATTTTTTGTTGTTATCTTCAAAAGGTGGATGGAAAGAAACAAACAAAAGATAAAGGAAAACAGAAACCAAAGCCGCATAAGTCAAGACGTGAAAGTAGGTTAAGAATTAAAAACAAGTTTTCCGTTATGTAGGAAATACTTATGAATGATTTTGGAAGTTTGAAATGAATGTTTCAGCGACAGCATGTTCTATTTTCCTAAATTCTTAAGTTTCTATCGTCTTCTCTCTATATACTATTTGGAGAAGTGTCGTAAAACACAGCCCCCTCCAGTCAGAATAGGCGTCTAAACCACTGAATGCTTTAAGTTGAAACTTTCCATGATCATTCGTGTATGTCCCGAGCATGTTTATAGGACCACAATTTATTATTAGAGATCAAATGGATTTTGTGCATTTTTGTTTACGACCCTATTGACGACATGCTGTGTATGAAAGTATAATTATTCTTTGCGCCTATAATATCACAACAGTGTGGCCGAGTGGATAAGGTGATAGACTTTCAAATGAACGTAGTGGGTTCACCTCCCATTTTGGTAGTTTTTAAAAAAAAAGATTGTATTATAAATTATTATAATCTTTCTTATTAAATTTAGGCATAACCACGTCTTATTTTGGCATTGCTATTCTTATGGCTGTGGCTCGGTAGCATTTTGAATCATATTCCTCCGGTGGTGTATTAAAATTAAAAAAAAGAATAGTTCGTTTATAAGATTTAAGTGAATAATGATCTTTCTCTAGTAGATCGAAGTAGCTAAGTAGGAAAAATCTTTTTAATTTTAACATTTTCCCCATCATACTTCTTCTCCCTTCCTTATTTGCAATATTTATATTTACATTTCTATTATCGTTCAAATGAAAATCTGTTAGTGCAACGAGAGTTCAGCTTGTTGATTTATATATATATGTGAAAAATCATAGCATCAGAAATAGAAATCATTAAAATTTGCTATATTTATAAAAATTTCAGCTATCATTTTGTGCACTTTTACACTAAGTCCTTATAATTCTTACATGACTATTGTAAGTTGTTATTATTTCTGATTTTCTTCTACAGTGGAGTGTGATCGAGCCAAGAGAAATTTATTCTCTGATAAGGGAAAGACTCCTCCAAAGAAAAGGAAAGGAAAATATCAATTAACTCCGCAAGGCAAAAGAGGTTCTTAGATATTTTTTTTTTTTTACCAAAATAAGAGATATTTTATCACCTGTAAATGCCCCTTGTCACTGAGATCCTAAAATATGAATTGGAGTATTACGTGCATGAGTTTCTGAAAATGACTTTTTATATGCACTTTTCCTCCTTTCAGTTCTTATAGGGTAACCTGAGCAAAAAAAATCTTATAAGTATATGAAAGCAAAGTGTTTTCATAATGGCTAATGTTATGTAAACTGGTCATTAAATTGAATTATGAGTACATGTAGATGCAAATTGATTGTGTTGGAACAGTTGTAAAGCATGAAGGGCATGAATTGTTAATGAGTTTCACAAGAGAGCTTTCAAATTGACATGATCTTTCCATGTATTACTTTAGAAGACCCTTCCATGTATATTGCATGTATTATAATTAATTTGTGTTTTCATTTTCTTTAAAACCCATTATGGATATTATAAGAAATTATGATAAGTCTTACCTTTCCTTGGTGTTGGTGTTCCCTCGAATGTCAGTTCTCACATTTTTCCAAAATCTTTTCAGAAAAATCCAAATTATTAGTTCCTGGAACTCCTGCCCATAAACAAACTTCCAAAAGCATGTTAAGGAGGCAACAGAAATTAAGGGACCATTTCAATATCAATCCTGAAATACAAGTTGTTGCTGAATCTCCTGTAAAAGGTAGTTTTGTTATAGTCTGGTTCTTTTTAAAAAAAATTTATAATGAAGGCATTCAAGATAATTTGCAACATTATGAAGAGCTGCCAACTCTTATATGCTTTGAGCTTAAGTCTCCTTAATTTTGAAGATATAATGAATGCTTTTATTTAAATGTTAAGCGTTAAATGTGTATTATTCTTGCTTTTTAAAATATTTTTTCCATCATCTCTTTCTTTAATTCAAAAATTACATTTATCATTTTCAGATGATGGCAAGCATGTAGATAATCGCCCTGCCAAATTTATCGTGAGGCAATCTTTTTATTCATCAAAATCTGGCCAGTCTCGAAATATTGCAAAGTCCCTAGAATCATCGATGGATGAGAGTAGTCAAAGGATAAAGTCTGAAGGTGAGATGAATGCATGTTTTAATGTCAAGGAATTGCGATCTGGCGGTAAATACAGGGTTGCCAGATAGCCCTCAGTTGGCCCTCTTTTTGGTGTTCATAGCCCTCAGTCGGCCCTCTTTTTGGTGTTCATAGCCCTCAGTTGACCCTCTTTTTGGTGTTCATAGCCCTCATTTGGCCCTCTTTTTGGTGTTCATAGCCCTCAGTTGGCCCTCTTTTTGGTGTTCATAGCCCTCAGTTGACCCTCTTTTTGGTGTTCATAGCCCTCAGTTGGCCCTCTTTTTGGTGTTCATAGCCCTCAGTTGGCCCTCTTTTCGGTGTTCATAGCCCTCAGTTGGCCCTCTTTTCGGTGTTCATAGCCCTCAGTTGGCCCTCTTGTAGGCCTCGTAGCCCTTTGTTGGCCCTCCTCTTGCCTCAGAATTTTTGAACAATTTCTTTCCTCCTCGCCTCCCTTATACAAAATCCTTCCCTCTTTGTGTTTTTGTCACTTCTCTGCAACCATTCCATATGACTATAGTACGAAAATGAAGGAATTTAGTGACTTTTTGACGGTATCTTCAATTTATTACATAACAACCCTTAGTTGGGCCCGTTTTGAATAGTCAGCCCTCACTTTGGACTTTGTTGTGGCAACCCTGTAAATACTTGTTTTATAGACCTAAAGGTCCCAGGATTAATCTCAGTTTGTCAGTGACAATGTTAAATCCTTGATAAAGGCTATTTACAAAAAGTATTCTTCTCATAACTCTGGCATAGAAGCCATAGAATGAGTCAGATCTTGACATTATGCGAATGTCAAAAGTCTTCTTTAATACACATCTCTTGATTCTCCCAAGGGTATCTACTTGATTTTTTTATTACTGCCATAGCTGGATTTTTTTCATACAAATGCATAAAAGTGTTAATAATGATTAATTGTGGTGGACTGCGATGAATCTCAAGATTTAAGACATATGCATGGCAATGTCTTCCATGATTCTAGATGAACTCAAAATATTATTCATAAGTATGTCTTATTTATTATGCTTTGAACATACTTCTAAATTCTCATTCATTTTGGGAAAGGTATAGAACTTGTTTATCAATATGCATGCAAGTAAAACACATGTCACTTGTCTTTCTTTTCAGGTTTGTTCTTCAGCACAAGATCTCAAGGTAGTTTGGCAAGTGCTGTAAGAGGGGATTCCCCAATACTGACACCCAGGAGTCGAATAAGGAAATCCCTGTGTGTATCTCCTTCTTCCAGTGAAAAATCTGATGGCACTCCACATTCCTATTTAAGACGATCTCCCAGAAAATCTGCCAAGAGATTAATTTTCACAGAAAGCAAAGTTGAACATGTTAAAAAGGAAACGTTTAGTCCTCATTTAGTTTTTGATGGAGAAAATGCTTTTGATGTTCAACCCGAGAGCAGCTCTCGAAGGGAAATATCATTTGCTCCTGTGGCAGGGTTTAAAACTCCAGAGAAAAATAAAAAAAGTGCCAGGATGGAAGACAGATATGGAGCTTATTCAATGCCAGCTTTCACCTCATTGTCTCAAAACAGTAAAGAAGAATACAAACCCGGAGAACTTAATTTTAAGAATGCTTTTTCAAGACAGATCATTTCATCGAAAACGAGTCAATCAGAAACAAGCACATCCTCTTCTTTCATCTCATCACCAGTTCGTTCAAAAAATCCAGAACAGGAGCCACTTTTTACCTCACCTGATCAAGCAACCAAGCTGCGTTCCTCATTTTTATTGAGTCCCAAAAGAAAGAATAATACAATACTGAGTTCAAATTTTGCTGCTTGCACTAGTCATACTAGAGAACATAATTCAATACTATTTAGTACTCCTACCAAAAATCAACATAGTGCATTGCAGGGTTACTCAGACAATGATAATCAAGATGTTGTGCTTTCAACACCAAAAAAATCATGTCATTCAGTTACTAATGTTCAGTCCACTCCAAGCAAAGTAACATTTTCTGATTCATGTCTAATATCCCCATCAAATGGACCGCGTGATCCTTCATCTGCCCAGAAAATGACACCTAAAAGGTCAATCCTTAAACACTCCCCTGGCTTTAAGGCCAACCTTGCTAAACGCATACAAGAATCAAATTTGTGTTCATCACCAAGGAAAAGTAAAGAAAGCAATAATAAAGTCACTACTCCTCTCAAGAACAGAAAGGTAACAAACACTGCAGTGAATGAAGCAATTTCTATCAATTCCGCACCAAAAGAATTTGAGTCTATTGATGAAACTGACTCATTGAGCAATGGAACTATATCTGGCATTTCTAGCTTCAAACGAAGGGTTTTAAGTTTTGATGTAGCCGCTTCCTCCTCATCGAATGATAGTAGTAATCTCAATCAACCTCAAACTTCAGCCACCACAACCTTTGTAACAGTTCACCCACCATCTCCTACCAAGAAATGTAAAACTCCAGAAGTGAATAAGTGGAAGAGAAGGAAGAGACATTCTGGATCCAGAACTTGTTCAAGTTCGTCATCTTCTCCATCTTTGTTTTCGTCATCTCCCGGTAGTGAAAGTAAAAGTAAAAGCAGTATTTCAAATGTAAGTGGTGGTGAAAGTGGTTCAAATTCAAAGCTTACAGATTCTAGTAGAAATTCCTCCACAACGGATCCACGTTCAACAAACTCTGTTGTTTATAATGAGAACAGTTCTTCCAAGGGCAAAGGTCTGAAAAGAAACTTATTTTCTGCGTCAAGTACTCATCTATCTGTTTTAAGTTCTATCAAAGACAACTCTGAGGTTCCTTTGAAGAAGAAAAGTAAGAAAATACCAGGAAAAAGTACACTCAAGACATCTAGACAAGGCGAGAAGATCCTACCAACCAGCCTCTCTGGAGGTTTTAATCCCAATTTGAATTCAGAACCCCTGCCAAGTTTTCAAGAAGAAGAAGCTTTTAATTTTGAAAACAAAAATGACAAAATAAATGCTCCATTTCAATTTTCATCGCAAGAAAACAATTCTCCTTGCTCCTCCTGGACCCTCCGATCTTCTCCAACCAAGCGTCTCACAAGACAATCCTCAAGTTTTTCCTTTGATGGTAGTCAAGGTTTTCATGTATTACCTAGCACTTCAGCCAATTTAAGTACAGAGAATCCACACAGCAGGCTTGAAAGATCCTCACAACCACAACTTAATCCAGATAGGGAACATGGATCACCAAGGAAGACGCCCCTCAGGGAAGCTACTGATCATTCACAACCTGTTTTTGGTATGTCACCCAGCCTCACAGTTGCTCGTAAAACACCTACCAAAAAACAATTTTCTCCTGCATTGTCCACATCTGGTTTAATGCATCTCATTAAATCTCCACTTTTGGACGGTTGTGAAAAGAAGACTAAATTAAAGCCAAAGGAGGAAAGAAAAAGAAAAAGGAAGTCTAGGCAGCAGTTACACTACAGTTAATGTTATTGGTTTTATGTTCGTTGAATGTTATTACTGTTACACTACAGTTAATGTTATTGGTTTTATGTTCATTGAATGTTATTATTGTTACACTACAGTTAATGTTATTGGTTTTATGTTCGTTGAATGTTATTATTGTTACACTACAGTTAATGTTATTGGTTTTATGTTCGTTGAATGTTGTTATTGTTACACTACAGTTAATGTTATTGGTTTTATGCTCGTTGAATGTTATTATTGTTACACTGCAGTTAATGTTATTGGTTTTATGTTTGTTGAATGATGTTATTGTTACGCTGCAGTTAATGTTATTGGTTTTATGTTCGTTGAATGTTATTATTGTTACACTGCAGTTAATGTTATTGGTTTTATGCTCGTTGAATGGTATTATTGTTACACTACAGTTAATGTTATTGGTTTTATGTTCGTTGAATGGTATTATTGTTACTAGTTAGTTTGGTTTTTTGTTTTTATAATGGAGATATCATCAAATATTTTCACAATCCTGACAAACATTCAATGAAGAAATAGTATTTGGCATTGTTCCTGACATGACCAGAATGTAAGGAAGGACCATTTGCTTATATTATATTTTATCTTTGCACACATTTCATGATTGAAATTGATTGGATTTCTTGTTCCATGGTAGCTTTGGTTGATCATGTGTGAAAAGAATTTTTGTTGTTTAAGGCTTGTTTTTGGAAGTAAAATCATACTTTCAGTATGACACAATCTTGCTGCTCTTGCAGTCCCCGTTACAATATATTTCATCCAACTAAATTACGAAAATCACATTTTTGAGACTTTTAGCGTAGAGATGTATTATAAGTTTGATCCCAAGCTGGGATCCTTTAATAGCTGTTTAGCACTGGACATTCAGTGGACGGCTCATTGCACACAATTTATAGCTAAAATGTAAACCGATACCCTGGCTTGCTGAGGGCCCTTGATGAAAGGTTAAATCTCCAAATGTAGTCAAATATTAGGTACACTTAAAATACTTATAAGTCTTGTAGTATTTAGTGTAGAGATATAAAAGTTTCAACAATTTTTTTTTATCGATCTCTTGTCAATGTCAATGCAAAAATTCACAGGGATAGCTTTAAAAAAAAAGAGTAAAGAATTGGCCTCAGTTATACACCATTTTGTTTAAATATGAAGAGAACAACTTATCTAATTAGTTTTAAATGATAATAACTTTTAATTGTGACTTTTTACACGAATGGGAAAAGTATGATTGGAGACCTTAACTATTACAGATTCAACATGCAAAGTTTGGTTGCTATCACTAGCTGTTTATGATTTATATTGGATATTGAACTAGCTAAATCCTCATTTTTTATCAAGTTGCCAAAAAATGATGTTAACTTAAATAAATGTTGAAATGTCACATACATTTTATTTACCATATACATTAATAGATTTAAATGAATTTATGCTATTTATATTAATTGTATATTTATATAAAATGAGGTTTATTAAATAGAAACACAAAAATCAGTATTCCAGAACGTAATCAATTTGGAGAAAAAAATATATGAGTAAACTCACTCATCATATTGAGCACTAGCTGGGTGCCTGGCTTCGAACGGGAAAAAGAGTATGTGGATATATTACTATTATTACCGATATTAAATGATGAGGCAAACCATCCATACTTCAGATGAATACTAAGAATAAACTATTGCTACTAGATTTTCGGTGTAATTATTTTCTCAATAAGGTCATTAAATAAATTTGTCAAGATATATTTTGTTGTATTCTAATGGTGCCTATGCAAATTTTAAATATCTTAAACATTTGTAATTTTTAAATGCCTTTCGTTTTTTGCATAAATCAGGGATGGGGTTTCTGCGGATTTTTTTTCAAATCAGCTATGTGTGGGGAAAAAAAGAAATAAATAAATAAAATAAAAAAGTTAACAATTTATATATATATATATACATTGCAAGAAACATTTCAGGAATCATTTTTTGTTATAATTTACTATTCATGTGCATTGGAATTGGAAGTACATACTTAGAATTGAAGGTAATGATTTTCCCTCACATTTTTTTTAGGCATATTCTTTTTACTCTTTACAGGAGTTTTTATTATGTTGTCGTGGTTTTATGCTTTTATTGTCTTAGTATTTTATTACCATCATAGTAGTCAGTGAAATATTGGTATGTGTGGTTTAATTTTTCTTATTCCTTGCATTTCAATTTTTGTACAGGCAGGTGATATTAAAAGGATTATAACTCTAAATACACTATACATATATATAGATATAGGGGGTTATGATGTATATCGTGTGGTGTGGTATTTACTAACATTCCGCGGACCGCGTATATCCTGCTGATTTTTTTCCAAAGCTACTCCCCATCCCTGATAAATGCATTATATAATTGTACAGAATATTTTAATCCCTAGTAATAATGATTAGATTTTCAATTCATTTCTCTTCATCATTTTTCACTATCATATCTCATAGGTTCATAAATCATTCAAGTTCTACTAAAATTGAATTTCATTATATTTCAATGGTGCAATGCAATCAATTCACAATTAAATTCTTAGGCCTGGTATTCAATCAGCCTAAAATATTATGATTCGATTTGTCTCTTCTGTCCTTCTTATTGCCAGAGTGCACTTTTTTTTGTACAATTACTTTTCATTACTTGTCTAAAATATTACTTTTTTTTTCAAGTGCTTGAATTCATTTTGGACATGAGAAAAGTAAATAGTATTGGAAGAGAATGATAGCCCCCTTTTTATCAGCTGACCATGTGGCTTTTGAAATGATCATCAGGTCATAAGATTGACACGATTGAGAGTGGACAAGTGATCAAATTGATGAATTTGAATTGCTTAGGTATTGCCTATTGCATGTAGGTGAGGTCTTTTTATAGGAGCAACGTATTACTGTGTTATAGTAATCTTATTGTATGATCATGGAATATGGTTGGACAGGTCTTGAGTAGACCTTAAACTTCATATATGTGACGTTGGGATGTTTCTTTGTGTGAAGGTAGTGGGAGAAGCCAAAAGGAGGCTAAATCTTAGAAAATCGGCTTGGCTGACAACAATGTGTGTCATTCCTAATGTAATGTGATATAACTTGGCTTTTATTAAATTATAGTGATGGATAAGTATTAAGTTAGATATTTCCCATAGTAAGTGTATGCAAAATTTTATGCAAATTTGTGGAATAGAAGCAGCAGTTTCAATGTGTTTCCTATCCATCCATTCTTGAAACTGAAAATGGATCTCCATCTTTGATCACTGTTTTCTCAAAACTGTTTTTTTGACCTATCTCTGTTACCCATATCTTTGTAATGGAAACTCCCAACTTTCACCAAGTGTCACCTGTAAGAACTGGTCAATTCATGTAAATAACCTTGCCCTATGGTTAACCATAGTATCTAATGAGATTTGAACCTGGGACCTTTCCCTTGGAAGTCCAATAGCTTATCCATTTTCTACAACAATAAGCTAATAAAAGTAAACAATTACTTTATAATTGATATTAGATAACTCTGTTCAGACTTTGCATCATCATGTGCGTAAATGATGCGCAAATTAATTGTTCATTTTTCAACATAAGGATCAACACATGGTTTGATTAAAAATTAATGAAGAGTTTTAGGGGTTTGCGTGTTGGATGTTAATTTGACTTCTAAGCATATCACTATCAGAGCCTGTTGATATGATACGAGGTTGCTTTTACATACCTACCATGGTATGATGGACTTTATTTATAAAAAACTTTGTAAGTGTAAGATATTCTGCAGTACTTTATTGAATAATGCCTGGCTCTAACATGCATGGTTGACAGTTTGAAACCCTCAGATGACTGGTCTTCATAAGCTGAGTTTGATAAGTTATAAAAAATTACAGCAATTTGTGGATAATTCCACTCATTAATCCCAGAAGGGAAATTTATCTTTTGGTATTGACCGTCACCGAGCGTCAGCCGTAAGAACAGTGCCACAAACTTAAGCAATTCGTGTTAATAACCTTGCCCAAGCGTTAAACACCACAGTGTCTCTAATGAGATTGGAACCTGCCACCTTTTGCATGCGAGTTCAATGGCTTAACCGTGCCACTGGATAGCCAAAGAATCCATGTCACAATTGTTAATTTATAACATAATGTTATACGTGTACTCAATTTGAATGACAAGACATTGTACACACTCATTAATATTTTTTCAGATTTTTATTCATAAATAAAAAAAAATTATAATCATGATGAAATTGCAAAGTTTTCATAAAATACTGTACACAATAGGGAAAATACTATACAATACTGAGATGGAATTAAATAAATTAAAAAAAAATCCCCCAAAAACTAACAAATCCACAAAAACAAACCAAGCAAATTATGACTCATCTTATATCGTCTTTCATTCAACTTTTATCTTATCAAAATCTTCATATATTATATCTTATCAATCAAAGTAATTATCTGTATGGAAGTCCACGTACATTGAAAAAGATATGTTCACACACGCTTGTACTAGTAATCAATCCATATCACCATAAATCACATTCATTATTATTATACATCTGGAAGATTCCATATTATACATTTCCATCTTCAGAAAAGAAGCCTGCAACTATTACTACTCTATCACAACAACCACTGACTACTACTACTACTACTACTACTACAACACTAAATAGATTCAATGCCCTTTTATGCAAAATTACCAAAGCGTAATTCTGATTATTAAATGTAAGAAAACCAAATACAATTTGCTTCAAATAATTTTTCACCCGTAAGCAGCTGACTTAGTTCATTAGAGAGTTATGCCAACAACTTGATAGATAAAAATAGTTGAATATTTACCTATACATTAAAATTACTACAATTAGTTGGATTACATTAATTATAATGAACATAACTTAACATTCCTTTTACATACTACATCATTTAAAGGAAAAAACCCAAAGAAACTGCGATAACCTACAATAGTTACTGCAGTAGAGGAATGGAAATATCAATAAGTAAATTAAATGTTTTTTATTGTAATAGTAATAGATCATACATTACAAAGGAACATACATATGTATTTCAATCTAGAAGTTCTGAAAAAAAGTTGTTTTCAAGATTGAAATTGAAAAGTAAATTGATAGTTATGCTGCAAAAATGCTTACTAATGAATTGACAAGTGGTACGAGTAATGATAATGGAATAATACCATATTTTGAAACTAGATGACCTCTTGCAGTGTTGCTTGCAATAATTCAAACAAACACAATGTTAGAAAGAAGCTTATTTCACTCACACTCATCTCATACAAATACATGATGGAATGTCAAATCCCACACCTCTATTGTCCTCTTATTATCTAAGATACCCCAAGGTTCTCTCCTCTTCCTTGCCTCACACACTCACACACACATACACACACAAAATAGAACACGTCTCCAAGTGATAAAAGCTTCAGCTTGCCAACGTCACATCGAATCTTAGATAATATAGCGTGTTATAGGGTACTTTATCCATCTATAGCTACTCTCCCTCGATTATTGCTACTCTCTCGACCAATCATAATGGACTATATTCAACTGTTCTTCTTTATAATAGATTTTTGAATAGAACAACTTGTGATTGTCAATCCAGACAGATTTTTTCCAAAACTAGTCCGAAAGGTCTTTACTTTTAATCTTTAAAATAATTGCCTGTACAAAGATCATTTGATAAATAAGGAAATAAAAAAATTGTCAACCCCTAGAACAATATTAAGTAGTAAACATTTCCCTGTCTCGTATTACAGTTATAGTGGTCATCCATTAACACTTTTAAAACTAGGCCTATATCTCACATTTCCTGTTTCTAGTATAAATTCACTTAAACACAAAAGTGAGGTTTTTAAATAATAGACTTACAACACATCACACTTTTTATACCAGGTGCTTACTGAATTTTGTCAATCACTGATCAGCCATTCATTACAAATTTCAATTGTTTTTCAAATATCAATATCACATCACCAGGAGGCAAGAGGATATGTCATCTGCATCACGTTATTTGATAAATCTTACAAGTCACAGGAGAAAATAAACACCATAGTAGAAATGGAATAATTCAACAAAGGAATTCAACAAAGATAACAAAGGTAAGGTTATCACAGACTCAAGTAAACAGATAATGATTAATTAATGAGATCTATACATTTTAAACAAGTATTCACATAAAAAAAGACAAATAAAGAGAGTTGGATTTTAAAAGATGCAATTTATGTACATGTATTACATGCATCAATTCTGAATTTGATTTACCTTTTATTATAGTTTGACTTTTTAGGTGTGGAAAAAACCCCTAAATCAATCCCATTTTTTGGTTTTGATTTACATAAACGACAAGGGCAAGTAACTTTTATAAAGGATATATCATATATTGACCTTGCTTTGTACTTTACCAAATTCTAGTATCATTGTAAGAAAGGGTGCTTTATATATTATGGTTGGTGATTTTGTAAAAGCTTTTGACATCATCCCTCCATTTAAGTTTGGTGGAAGATTTTAAGACATTATGGGATCCCTCAATTTTTTTTATATCACAACTACAATTTGGCGCTATTCAATACTTTTGAGTGGAACTCACAATGTCAAATGATAATATTACAGCAATAATTGATAATACCTACATATCATACTACTATAATTTACAGTTTACAAACACATTAAATTCATTCACTCACTTTGTAATCAATGTTAAATTTTGTCATGAATCATTCTCAGATCATAAGTGTATAGTTTTTCATAACAATGAGCAAGGTTTGGCAGGAAAATTCAAATAAACGCAGGTCATAACATGGATTTGTTTCATAAAAATTAACTTAAAAAAGAACATTTTTAATGCATTAATTTTTAACCACAGAAGCATAATTATTGAATGGATTGGATCAACAATGATATACAAATTTCTATGGTTACCAAAATTTGTCATGTTCTCAATTTATGTATACAACCATCGCTCATAATTTGTGCCTTTATTTTCTAAAATTAATGCGTAGGTTAATTGTGATGAAAGAAGGAAACATTCACTAGTAAGTAAATTATTCCATGCTGAAATATTGCTATGTTTCGAAATTCCCATTCAAGTTCTCACCAAGTGTTTCGATGTAATCTTTTAATCAGCAAGTTGCCTTGCTTTGCCTGTCTTTACTTTGATTTACAAATATGAAAATGTATAAATATTAGAAAATTATCAAATTATTGATTGTCATGTCAGTGGAGCTCATAAAAAAAAAGAAAATTACATTACCTTGCATAAATCAAAATCAAAACAATTGTTAAAAACAAAATTGTTCTCAAAATCAGTAAAAGCCTATGCGTTAAAGCTGATTAAGATTGTCTCACCATCTCTCATTAATCTGATTAATCAGTCATTCAACATCATGCATAAAGAAATCAACAAGCACCATTTCTAGCACCAAATTTTAGAAGCAGCTTGATTACTCTGAGCATACAAACAAGAAAGAAAATATCAAAACAAAATCTCTATAATAGAATGATATCTATATATATATATTAAAGTTGTGACTGTAAAAGCTTTTGAATGTATCATTTTATGTTATGATAGCCCATCGGTTAAAAAGAAACATGTGGACGCTGAAGAAGGTGTAAAGATCTTTAACTAAACCTCTTTCCTGATTGAAGTTTATAAAATAGAATATAAAGAATCTTTATTAGATTTTAGGAGGATAACGTACAAGAATCAGGTAATTGGTAGAACAGCTTTAAGTTAACTACAAAAAGTGCTAATCTAGTTTTTACAAATATGGTTTTGGCATGAGAGTCATCCAATATGGAACACTTTACCAAGTATTGGATGCTGGGAACATTAACTTTATTTAATGTTGGGAAAATAGAAAGTTGATTAAAAATTAAAACCGGGATGACCCGAGGGATGAAAACTTGGAGAAGGTATTCATCTTCAAGTTTCTGATCACTGATAGCATAAAGGTGTTGGATTAGAGGATTTATATTTTTTGGATAATATCTACCAAATCTTCATTTAATAATACAATGAAAAAAACAAAACGACTAAGCTAAAACAAAAACAAAACAAAAAAAATCCCACCAAAAACCAAACACGTATTAACCCTACCATGATGAGAATAAGGTTTATTTGGAAATTCAATTCTGAGTCTTGATTTTATAAAGAATATTGAAATATAAACAAAATGAGAGTAGACAAGATCTTGGTCATGGATAAGGAATGTTCCAATTTAATATCAGCTATAAATTATAAAATTTCAACACAATATAATCAATAGATCATTGGATTGCCTGACTGTAAAAACTGTATAATGATGAGAATTCATTGCAACAACTGAACAATGTAATTAAAAAACCTCATACAATTGTGAAACAAATATAACAAATTAAAAACTACATGTATATCCAACCACGGCAACATCAAGATATACTTTTATAAAATGTTTCCATTGATCAGACAAACAGATCCTATAATAATCAAAAGAAGCAAGACACAAAATCAAACCAAAAATCTAACTACACACGCACACAATCACACACACACACACACACACACACACACACTAACACATCCACCCTTACAAACGGTAAAAAAAAGTAAAAAACAAACCCTCAACATAACAAAAGTTTTTTATGTATATTTTTTTTAAAGCAGGCCTATAGATAATGCATTTTAAGTTTGTCTCTTTCCATTTTCTTTATTTTTGTAATTACCGGTAGGAACATTCCTTAAAATTATTTTCTCTTACTGTCATGCTTTTTATTGTAATGTATATATAACATATTATTTGTTAAGCGCCTAGAGCTTATGTAATTATTGAGATTAGGTGGTTTATAAAGTATAAGCCAACTTATTTATTATTAATATAAACAAGCATCAAACCAACACAAAACAAGGCAAGGGAACAATAAAATATATTTAAAAAAAAATCCAAACCACCTCAAAAAACAGAACAAACCCTAACTAACCCAAAAATGCAGAAACTGAACTTGTTAAAAGTTAACTCAATTTTGATATTAACACATATTAATAGACCAATATTTTCTTTGTCATAATTTTATCATACTATCATAATGTATGTCATTAATAAAGTTCAAATAATACAAACAATGCTGAGATGTACATTTATTGACCTTAATTGAACCCTTTTAATAAAAATACAATATATCAGGAAACAAGGAAAATCAAGTAAGCCAGAATAGGAAAAACTGTAACAACAAAACCCAATACATTTTCCCTCACTCTACCTCAAACACTCACATGCCGAAAAACAACATAAGAATCTCAGTTTCCATCATCCTCATCATTTTGGGTTTTACATTATCGTTAAAAAGTTCTACAGCTAATAGAGTTTTCCAAATGCATGGAACAATCATTCAATATGTATTGATTACTGGTAGTCTAATAATGAATATCAAAGAGAAATTGAAAAAATTGTGCGATCTTTTGTTTAAATTATCACATAAAGGTTATTTCTATAAATATATTAATGAATATTAAAATGAAAAACAAGAATAGAATAAATAATTTTGATAAAAATGAACCTCATGTTGCTAACAATAACAACAAAAACTATACTGATACATAAACTTGTTGGCACATGAATTACCAGTAAGAATGTGGACTTTATTTTAAACAGAACAATGGTAAACTTGGTTAAAAAAACAAGCAAAACAAAACAATAACAAAAACGAACAACAAATAATCTCCCCTCCCCTTTATCACCAACATAAAATACAATTTGTAAAGAGCGTACCCAAGGTTCAAAAGAGTTAGAGATCCATTCCTTATCATTTTTTCACTATGCAAAAGATCACTCCCATCATCATTAAACAGATATATTGAAATGAAAATTTCATTTTCACATGATTAAATTAGCATTTCTCCTTTCATACCTGATTACTGTAATATTCTATTCTCCATTACACAAAGTTTTTTGGATTTTCTCTATTCACGTTACAGGAGCTGGTGAGAATCATAATAATTAGAACAATAAGGCAATTTTGTGGGTTTCCATGATAAAATTCAAGAAATATCAAATTAAAGCTTAGACATAATTTACTAACTATTAACTAAATGAAATAAAGATAGGGATTAGTTGCACCATTTTTATCCCCTTTTTGGAGAATGTTTTTGGGATGGGCTGTTTGAAACTAAGAGGGTTGAAATGATCCGTTTAAAAAAACCACAGTCTGAATAATTCAATTTTAAAAATATGATTTCATTTCTGGACTCTGGGTCGTAGAGAATTTGAAACACTTCTTGTTTATCTTATTCTTATTTCTATTGGGGAGTGGATATCAATGCATTTCCATAAACAATGAATGATGATCCAGCTATTATTGTAAGAAATATATCACCCTCATATTTTACCAAATAGGGATTAACAGCCACCTCTATTCCCTTTTTTAAATTGTGAAAACAGTCCTGGCCTGTTTTTATATTACATGTACAAATGTTAAAGCCTATAATGCACATATTGTACTATACCACAAAATTTAATAACCCCTTGAAAATATATATGTCTTGACAGCACAGAATGGCATGGACAAAGCAGTCCAATGATAAACTGCAAATAGTACAATCTACATATTATTATTATATCTCAATGCATGGAGATCGTATCTATTTCCCCTTTGTATTAATCTAATCAGCAGAAAATTGTAATGAAATATTATACACATGTTATCTTTGGCAATAAAGGCATGAGCAAACAAATTATGGCCCAATGACATAAGTAGAATTTCAAAACAATTCTCTCTCTCTTCCTTAACTCCTTGAGTCCCAGACTAATTTCCATGGTTTGCCCAAGTCACCACAATCATAAGAATGCTTTCTGAATTTGCACGTTAACAAAGATTTCAATTTATATGTTTATATTTATATACGTAAATATTTTATATTTATCTGTCTAAATCTATAATGTTATACATCGTAATGAAGGAAAATAATAAACTGTTTGTTAATGGTTTTATTTTGATTTTCGATAGAACCATTTATTTTCAAAAGCCACTAGCAGGGGCTCATGGGACTCACAGATATTTAATTCAAGGTGTGGAACTGAAGAAGGTTCGTAATCTGTAGATCTGTAATGTCATAAATTAACAAGACCCACCTTATGCCATCTACGTCAAATATAAGGCTGTATTCATCAAAGTTTATGTAAGCATTTGTTAAATACTAGCAGAAAGGAGTCCATGAAGACTCATACATGCCCTTGATTTCTTCTTTAATTGTCTTGAACTTATTAACTGCAATATTTTTTAAACTCCAATAATTAAACATGAATATCGTTTGATATACAACTTAGATCACTGGGCTTTATTCAGATAAATCTTTTACATATTTTTACACAATCATATTTTTATACAAAATTTCATTGTATGGCTCATATTAGTTTAAATCATTTTTAAAAAATCAATTAAAAAGATGTAAAAGTTTTTGAAAAAATATTAGATGGAGAAACAAACAAAATGAATGAACTTAACATAAACAAAAGGACAAAACAATGAAATTGAAAGAACTGGTAAAATAAGTAAAGTTAAATTGCTGTTAGTTTTGATTTTTTGGAGTATTTCAGGATTAGTAATCAACCTTGTTTGTTTCTATTCTACAATAAAATTAGGTAAGTATAAATGCTACAACAAAACATAACTAGGGCCAACACTTGTCCTGCTAAGATACTGCACACATAGTTGGAGAACATGGTTTCTCTGTATGTATATTTGTTTTCTTTCGTATGCTCTCTGAATAGAATTAAATGAGATGTGAAAGAATTAATTTTTTTTTTAAACTTCAAACAAACAAAAGTTACAATAAATACACAGTGAACAGAAATAAAATAAATTAAGTAAGTTTGAGAATAAATTCTACACTTAAAATAAAACCAATCATAAACTTTATTTTTGGAGCTCCAAAAAAGACATCGGATATGACATAAATTTATTAGTTTGTATATCCTTTCTCTGTATTTCCTTAATGCACATTTTAAACTAATGAATTTAAATCGTCATATATTTCTTCATCTGTATCTCCTCCATTTGAATAAGCTTTAATATTTTACCTGCCAGATGCCGCTTTTCTATTCCGTTTAAAGCTTCAAAAAGGATTTTGAGTACATTTTCATCTTTTCTAACGCCATGCAACCAAATCAGCATTAATCTGTATCCATGATCTTTGTAACTCATGGTACCTGAAAAGAGCACACAAATGGTGTAATACCTTGTGATTCCATACACGATTACGATGCTTTCAATTGATCTAACGATGTCTAATGTTTGTTGGATTAATTCAATATTATTGCCACACGCTCTTCAACGTAATATGATTTGGCATTATGTCAGAAATTTGGAAAAATAATAATCAGAAGTTTCAAAAACATAGGGCTTGAGATTATAAACTGACCTAACAGTTTGCTTTCATAATCCAGTTTTTGCTTTAAGTCATTGACGATAACTATTCCTTTGAATTTTTGATTGCTTTGGTTGAGAATTATCAATATGTTAATGGCATAATGTGTAATTCTTTTTTTCTTTCCTTTTTATCTCTATTTAAATTCTCCATATTCTCACTTTTTTTGAACTCCCTCTTTCTTTCAACTTTTTATTTTTCCCTACTTCAATTAGTGACAAAATTTGTATTAAGATTTACAAAGGTTTTAAAAGGACCAACCTGTATATTCTTGTTCAATAGCTTTGATGTGATCTGGTGTAAACTTCCAATAATGTGCTAATTTCTTCCAGTCTGTTGCTTTAAGTTGCTTTGTGGCCAACTTCCAAAGAATCTCTTTCATTTGAGGTGTATTTGGATGCTGTGAATATCTTAGATACGTGTCTGGGTCTACATAGCCAACATCTTTATCATGGTAATCCTATATGGAAACATGTGAAAATTTAAGTTAATATTATAGGGTCTTCATTTAAAAGTTTGGCTTTAGTTGTAACAGTAGTAATAATATAATAATAATAATAATAATAATAATAATAATAATAATAATAATAATAATAATAATAATAATAACAATAA
>JASKDV010235315.1:0-18095 GCA_032466395.1 Aegires albopunctatus | reverse complement strand
TGAATTTATATAGATTCTCACCAATACCTCAAATTCATTCATCATGCCAGGTAACACCCTTTCTAACATTCATATTTGGTGAGCAAACAATTAATTCATAACATCTAATATCTGTACACGATAACGTGTGCTAAGTATATTTGAAAGTCACAGAGGAAGGAACACAAACTCTCATCTACTGCTTTTATGTTTTTGTCTTCAACGATTGCCTACCAAGAGAATGACTACTTTGCACATAAACACTCTGTGAGATGTGATTGTGATGGAAATGTCATTAAAATAACTTACTTGTAAATATATTTAGGATTATTTAAAAAAATAAATCACAATTTTAGAATCTAGGATTTTAAATTTGCTTTGTGATGTGATATAGGCAGGTAAGACATATGTAGGCTGTACCTAAAAAAAATAATACTAAACAAATCAACTGGCCTATTTGTAATAAAACTAAATAAAACCAAATTATTTTTAATAAAAGCAGAGAGGCAAAATTTATCAACTTTGCTACTTATTCAGTAGTTGAGAGCTTGTGGTACACATTTCATTAAATTTGCTGAAGAATCAGTCATACAACACGCTCCTCTTCTGATGGAGCTAGTCGCAAATTCATAGTTGCCTGAGCGTCTTGGGACAGAGTGCTCTCATCTGCTAATGGGATATCCAAGTCTTCTGTAGCTGAAGGTAAAGCTGCCTCTTGATCCCCTGACGATGGAACGGCTTCAGGCACATCATGTGTTCCTTCCTCTGTGGCCTCATGTCAATTGATGCTGAGTTCAACGTCTATGAACTGTTTAAGTCGCTCTAGATATTGTCCATATAATTCAACATCATTATGGCCAGCTCCCACAACCCATAAAGGCTCCACAGTTCGAGGACATCTATCATAGATTTGGAGACCATGAGAGAAATCTATCACTTCATCATCTGTCCCATGAATCACTAAAACAGGGGATGTAATCTTTGGTACCTTGTCAATACTGAGGAATGCAAGAAGGCATTATTTTAAGCAAAAGGGAACAAGCAAAGTACCGGTAAATGCCAAAGGCAAAATCAGGCATGCTGTAAACAACTGAATCCCAACAACAAAAAATCTTTAATAATCATCTACAGAGGCAAAATTTACTGTACAAAATAACCAGAATTTTATTCAATCAATATGGCCATTGGAGTGTTGTAAATCAAAACAAAATTGCTTTCTTGGACAATTAAGATTCTACTAAGTTCAAAGTGAGGGCATCCTATTAAAATCAAAATGTCAAGTTGAAGATTGTGATTGCCCAATCCTTTTTTATTAATGGGGCACTTTGAGTACCCCAGGGATAAATATTTCATTCCTGTATAAAATGTATTTAAAATGAATATTTTTCTTTAAATGATTAATTTTCAAGGAAAATTCATTTATTAAATACCAAACGGCTTAATTAGAAGCAAAATTCATTTCCCAAAGTAATTGTGGAAGTTTGCTTTTGGATAAGTTACTAAATGAAGTGGGCTACTTTGTCATATTATATATACGCAATGACATCATGAATGTGATGAAAAACACATCAGACAAATTGTAAGTGAGGTTATTCCTAAGAGTGACTCTGCTTCTGAGTCTTCAAATGTAAATCTAGATCCAGGTAATCATGAAAATACGTCTAGATATAGATCTAATGATAGTGATTTTGTGGGTTTTTTCCCCTTCTTTTGTTGAAATGATGTGGCTTCATTGTATTATAATTCAAAAACGGATTATCCGCTGAAACTGAAATTTTACCTGAATGAAGAGTGACATGTATGAACTGTGATATAAACCAATCACAAGGTTCTGGATGAAGATTTTCTATTTTTGTATATATATGAATAGATTATAATAATTCTTGGAATCATTATTTTTGTATTGCATATAAAACATTTAGTTATCATCAGTACATTTTCTATGATAGATAATTGTATCCCTGTTATTCATAAAGCCCTTTCAATTGTGATTGATTTGATATGCTACACTTTATATTTGAGGCTCATATGAAGGGGAATATGCCCAAAAGAAAAAGACACCCCTATGTTCAAATCATAGCTTTCTATACCGTTGCAGCAAAACACGGTTTTAACTCCCTGGCTCAAAGAGTTGAGACATAATTTTATGCTCAACAAACCTTTACCAATTAATTGCATTTTCTTTATCACACCAGACAAGTGCGTCTTTTCTCAAAATTAAATAGTTGCCATATTTTTGTCAATTATAACTCAAAAAGTGGCAGAGAGAATGATTTCATTTTTGACACATGTATTTTTTTTATTGTACTCTCTCAAATTTTCTTGGGGCTCATTCTCAAGATCCTGATAGCATTAGATTAATCTACTGTGGCCCATGGACTAGGTGCTAAATAAGCAGGAAAATGAAAATTGTTTTTGTTTCACATTCTGTGCTCCACCCAGATTCAATATATGAAATGAAATCATCTAGAGACCACTTTTCTGTTTTTCGGACTGTGGTTAAGTTAAGAATTTTGCTTAGGACACTGGAATTCGGAATTAAGATTTGTCAACCAAAAGTCAAAATATGAAATAGATACATAATAAATGTTTACTTTTTAAAGATGTTTTACATCATGTCAGATGAAAAAGGTAATGCATCAATTAGACAAAAATTGAAGTACTCATGTGTTAACTGTCAAATTATGATTAAGGGAAAAAAAATGAAGAAGTAAAACATAAAGACCCTTATCAGTGAAACAAATTTCTGTCCTCAGATGAATGGATCAAAACTTGTGACCTTCTTGTGCTTGTAGAGGGCATTTGTGATCCTGTCCATACAACGTCAAAACTGAAGTCTTATTTGAAACGTGGTGGAAAGTTGTTTGCTTCTGGTTCAGCTGCATTATTTGTGTCCAAGTTTATGGGTATATTATGATAGATATTCTTAACAAAATATAATTTGTTCTTTGTATTTGTTTGTTTCAAGGTCGTTGATCCTTGTTAAATCAGATATCATGATCAATACCTTTTGAGACATCATCATCAGTGGACTGCATGTTTATCTATTTTCTTTTGTGGCAGACCATTGTTAGATGCTATTTCTTGTTAAAAATTCATATTTTTTAGTGTTCTCTGTTGAACATAACTCAGGCAATGGTTAATTCCTAATACTTTGACTATTTCTATGATGCTTTATAACACTTTACTTAAGTGTTTAGTTGATTTGAGCATGTGGTTGACAGCTAGCATGCTTGCTTATAATTGTTTGTCCACTCTACACCTTAGTTTAAATTGTAGATCTAGTAAAGAAACATGTTTTTTTTTTAAATGGAATAATTTCTAATAATCTATTGGCAACTTATCTCTCTGTACTTTAGTAGTTTAGGAAGTTTTATTAAGAAAGCTTCTTCATATTCATAAATTTTCTTACGATGTATGTATGATTTTATGTATGGTTATACACATGTCATTGCTGTTTGCTATCAGTCAATGGCATTGTTTTGAGAAAAGGTGAAAAAACATAATGCCGTTGAAACTGAAACGTCACTAAACCTACGATTAAGATCATTATTTGGTCTCGGATTTGACCTGTGGACTCATTTTATGATTTAATAATACACATTTTTTGTAATGTGTTATGCATGTTTATTGCTTTAACTTGAGACTGCGATAAACACATATGTGACATGTTTCTTCAAAGCGGAACACATGTCGCTTAGGCTGTTTTGAGCTATAGCTATATAAAGTTTAAACTATTGATTCTATAAAATTTTGGATTTTGGTTGTTTCCAAACAATCAATTATTTATCTCTCATGTAAACTATAAACATGTTTAATTATAAATTATGGATTTTTTTTGGTCCCCCATTTCATCAGCTTAAATTAAGAAAATCGCCATTTCTGAATACATTAGAGTCAAGTTTGAGCCAGACCACATGGGTATCAATAGAAAGATTGGCTCCTCCCTTTTTCTGATCATAAGGGGTCTTGTTGTACAATTTCAAATTTTAAATAAGATTGCTTGAATTAATTACGTACAAAAACACATTGATTTTGATAATAACAATAACTTACGCATATGTCAATCTTCCTACAGTTCCATTTTTAAAAAATCTGCCAGTCAATCTCTGCGCTAGGGTAAAAATTCAATTGAGCCAAAGAAGCACAATAATCTCCCTTTCGTTATATTTATTTAAGATAGAATACTGCGATGCATTGTGGTGTTAAGTCATAGGGAGGAGCCAAACGTTAGCTAAATTAAGGAAAATCGCTTTGGCTGAACACGGAGCGAAATGCTCGGTCTTGCCAAATAAAATGTGATATAACATAGATTATGTAAAAGATATAGTGTTGATTTTCTTTTGAGAGATAAATATTATCATATACTAAGTGTATGCACAATTTAATGCAAGTCGGGGAGAAGAATTAACATTGCTCAGTGTTTGTCCATTCGTTCTCGAAACCGGTAAAATCGGTTCTCTATCTTTTGATCACCATTTTCTCAAAACTTGGTTTTCCAACCTATCCCAATTATACTCAAGATATCTTTTTAATGAAAATTCCTTTCTTCATAAATTTGGTATCATATTAAAGTGCAGAATTTGGGAACTCAAAACCCATAAATTCGACGTATGTTCTGTTTTGAAGAAACTGGTCACATATAATGAGCTTCACTTTCATACAAGGATAGCGCAGACATTCCTGTCCCAATTGGGACTTGCTTTTCACACATACACTAACAACAGTGAAGACCAAGTTATTCCATGAGATGAGTGTGTATCCAAGTACATAACCCACATGACACTGCCATTGTGTTGTCAGCAATTTAAATTTTTGTTACATTTTTTTGTACTTTTTAAACAGAAATCCCTCACAAAGAATGTGTTTTGGAGTCATCCCACAGCAGCTCTCATGTCAGTCTAGTCTACCTTGAGCATAGCAATCCAAGTGTGAAGGTCGATGCCTTTTCACCACTGACAACCAGAAAATCACAACCAGTTGCTTTTCTGGCTTCCCCGACCTGCTTTAAATTCAGTCAAAAGTACTTGCAAGGAGAGCTTTCCCCAGAATCTTCTCAACCATCATTGCTTGCGCCCACAGTTCAAGGTCTTGCATCTTTATCAATTGATGAGTCAACGGAGAAAAATCCTGTAGGCACAGAAGCAAATAGAAATAATCACTTTGTTTTATATTATTCTTTGGATGAAGACCCTGAGTATAATGTAGCCATGTTTTTAAAACCTACAACTAGTGGGGGAACCATTGCCTTGTTGGGCTTTGATATTGGAGTTATCTTCCCTAATTCTGTCTCAAAATCCAATGAAGGTAATACGGGTCAAGAACAGGGTGCTACTTCAGAGTCAAAATCTAAAGCAGAAAGTGAAATTCAGAGGCTGGATGATGATCGCTTTTACAGGGATGAAATAATTTTGAATTTACTTAAAAACTCAATTGCTTAATTATTTGTGAGCTCTTGCAATAGAATTAGGAATGTTATTTTTAGCCTCTAGGAACATAAATGAAACATCAATGAAATAATTCTTGCAAAGAAGAAAAATAATTTTACCTTATTAATGCATTCTCTTTCTTGGGAGTCTAGATGGTAAAATTTTTTTGGTTAAAATTTTTAGTGCACTTATTTTTCATTTTGTAGATGAAGAACATGATAAATTATACTTTCAGGTCAACCTACTTAAAGTTTGAAAATGTGTAAATGTTTATTAATAGTAATAGTTTATTATAAAATTATATTTTTTATTTATTAATATTCCTTATCCTGTCTTAAATATCTAATGTTAAATAATATCTCAGAACAAATAAATTAGATAATTTTAAAAGAATCATTGTTGCTCAAATGGTGCAGAATAATAAATGAAATTTCAATGTGGTAAAGATCTTATTCCTACGTAATGTTATAGTTGTTGATTGCTGCGTATGACTCACGACGATGGTAAAATAGTAAGGAAATATTTGAAGATGATTGAATAAATAAGATTAACACATGCCTTGTCAAGTTGAAAAGGGAACAGAAACAGGAAGGAAGTTTATTGAAACAAAAATACAAAACTATAATTTATCTCTGTGGAAAGAAGAGCTACATTATTTTCAATAATAATAGTGAAATATATAAATTTCGCATAAGAGGCTATAATAATAATACTTGATATTCTTATACAAAAGTTGAAATTACACTCTAAATTTAACACTCCCCCTTAAACTCTACTTTGGTAATCTTATCCAAAATTTAAAACAGAATAGAACAGTGACCCATTTAAGTATTATATTTGACAACAAATAATGAAGTATTTCATCAACATTTGTTGGTGGAATCAGTGCCTGAAAATAAATGCATGTGTATATATATATATGTATAAATAAAAAAATATCATATGAACCATGATTCAATAAGAGAATTGTTCTTAAGATAATCAATTAAGTAAATTGGTAGTGATAGTCACAAATTAATCATATCCAACCCAAAGCAACACATTTGAATCTTTCATTTTTCACTCTTGTCATGGGTTTTGTTAGAGCATCAGCAACATTGCACTCTGATGGTACATAATAATATGTGATTTGCATTTTGACATTTTGCACTAAGTTTCATAGAAAGTGAAACTTTATGTTAATATGCTTCATTCTTTGACTTAAACAGGGTTCTTAGCAAGAGAAATTGCTGATTGATTGTCACACTTTATGTCAAAATCATTCAAATTCATGCAAAACATGTCATTTATTAATGCCATAAGATATATGCCCTCTTGTGTTGCTAATGATAATGAGACATATTCAGCTTCGCAAGTGGACAAGGCTGCAGTGTTTTGCTTCTTTGACTTCCAGGAAATAAGAGGTCCCTCATTTGTCGATTGCAAACCATACCCAGAGACACTTTTTCGATCTTCTGAGTTGGCCCAATCTGAGTCACAAAAGCCTGTTAGTTTGAGAGGGTTCTCTGATTTCCTTAAAATTAACTGTCTTGTCTACTGTCGCTTTAATGTAATGCAAGGTGTGTTTGACCATAGTCACGTGGCGAGCATTTGGTTTAGACATGTGCTGCAAGAGCTTGGTAATTACAAAACTAAGATCTGGTCTTATGCAAGTCATAGTGTAAATTAGCCCACCAACTAATTCTCTGAATAAAGTTGCATCAGTTTCTTCTGCATGTTCGTTTTCAAATTTATGGACATTCATGTCATTGGGAGTGTAGGCCTATTTTGGTTTACAATTTTGCATGTCAAACCTACAAAGTAACCTTTTTAGATAGTTTGCAATGGTACCATTTTCATGACTAAAATTAATGCCCAGAAAATTAGAAATTTTACCCAAGTCTTTCGTCTTGAACTTATTTAGTTTCCCTTTAATTTCAGTTATGACATTGTCTTAATTGGACATCAAAAGAATGTCATCAACATAAATAAGATTACAGTTGAGTCATTATTTGAATGCATGTTATAGACACATGGGTCTACTTGTGATTGTTTGATCCTTGTTCACTCAGAAATTTGTGCAACAAATTGTTCCAGTTTCTCTCACTTTGCTTAAACCATATAGCTTTTTCTTCAGCTTGAGAACTAATTTCTCGTTCAAATCACTTCCAACCCCATAACCTTCAGGTTGTTGGACATATATTTCATAATCTATCGGAGCATTCAGATATGCAGATTTAACATCCATTTGGTAAATGGTAAGATTGTACAGAAATTTGAATCATAGTTCTGACTGATGTGATGCGTGCCGTGGGAGAAAATGTCTCATCATAATCAATTCCTGGCATTTGAGAACAACCCATGGCAACAAACCAAGCCTTATGTTTCAGTTCACCATTGGGTCCATATTTGACAGTATATACCCAGCGGCCACCAGTTGCAGATCTATTCTCAGGAAGGGGCGTGATTTTAAAAGTGTCATTTTCCCGCAGGGCATGCATTTCATCATCCATAGCTTTCTTCCATTGTTGAGAATCTTTATATTTATTCCATCGTTGTAAGTCATTGGTAATGGTGCATCAGAAATATAACAATAATGGACAATAACATTCAAATGATTATCAACTTCATCATCAATGTAAAAATCATCTAAGTGTTTGGGACGTGACCTTTGTCTCTTTGATCCAGTATCCTTACTCAGAGTGTCATCATCATAGTATTTGCATTGGGTTCAAATCCTTTGTTTACATGCGAAAGTTCATTTTCATGTGTTTTACATTTGGTCTTCTGAAAGACTGTCTTCAAAAATGACATCCGAATTAATATTTTCATTAACTACATTGTTAGGTTCAGAATCATTGCTCAACTTTGTGAATTTCACAACTCTGACTTTCTTGATAATTTCCTTGTCAGGAAAATTTGACAAGTTGGGCAGGACTTCCCTTGTCAAACCCAATGAAAATGTCTTTTTCGCTTCTATCGTCTAGTTACTTAGGATTTTGAATCAGAGTGAAACATTTGGTCCCGAAAGGTTGCATATTTGAGATATCGGATTTCTTCCTTGTAAATAATTGATAAGTGGTGCGCTTCTTTCTTTGAGTATAACATCTATTTCTAGTGTACTAGGCAGCCATAGTGGCGTATATCCACGAAGATTTTGGCAGTTTGACTCTAAAAGCTTACAGACGAAGCGAAAAGTGTACGCAAAGCGCGTTCCACAGTACCATTCTGGTGTGGTGAGTTTGGAGAGCACATTTCATGTTTAATGTGGTTCTCTTGGAGAAGTATCTTAAACTCCTTGGAAATAAATTTGCCTCCTTGGTTGGTCCTAATAGAATTTTACATCACTTTTGTTCTTGTGGAAATAAATCATTGTTAGATTTAAAAAGTCATCTACACAACACATAGCATATTTATGTCCATCAATAGAACATGGTTCTATTGGTCCAGCTAAATCAATGTTCACTCGGTCCAAAAATTTAGAAGATCTTGAATCTGGTTTATGGTTGAATGTTTGAGTCATTTTTCCTAGAACACAGGTTTCACACTCAAAGTCCATGCATTTAGTATTACTATCTATCAACATCAGAAATATTCAATCCATTTACTACTTTCCGCAGTCTAAAACTTCTCTGATGTTGCAATGTCCCATTGTTTCATGCCGTTGTTGCAGCGTGCGAACACTGACAGAGTTCAAATTGTCCATATTTTTTTATCACTTACACTAACACAGTTCAAGAAATATAAATTTCCTTGTTTGTTAATTTTGAACCTACTATCAGATTTACCTGAAGAAAGAAATCCACTGTTCTTCGAAAATTGGTTGTGGCCCCTCTGTCCGTTGCAGCTTTCACAGAAAATATGTTTTGGTTGAACGAAGGTACATACAGAGCATCCTTTAAAGTTACATCTGAATATACTCCTTCTGTATCTTTAAGAGAAACAATAACGTCCCCTTCTCCTTTTACAATGTTTGACAGTCTTTTTTCCAACAGTGTTTTTTGTTGTTGTTGGGTATTTTTTTCTTTTCTTGCTGTCTTCCTTTTTTGTATTGTTTCCTTTGTGGCTGGTGTCCGTTTTTACTTTTGATAGGGGATTTCTGCAATTTCTGTTCTCAACTGGCAAAAAATATTTCAGTATAAGCGGGCTTAGTTCAGATTAACTGGCCTATTTATATAGAAAAAATTCTGTTTTTTGAAGAAGTTTAGTTCAGTTCAACCTGGATTTCAGTATAACCGTGTTTAACTGTATTATTATTATTGTTGTTATTATTGATTAATCCTGTGGCTCCCATTGGAACATAAGAAGATAGGTTTCCTTCAGGCATCTCTTCAATTTAAAACAATCTGATTTGGTGCCAAGTTTGCTTTTTCTCTTTCACTTCTTTCCATACTTCAGGTGCCCTGTGGTCTCCCATTGTTCCTAATTTATTATAATAATGTGGACTTCCTCCTGCGCTTGATCTCTTCCTATTGCCATCTGATAACAATAAGGGGAGATAAAGCAAACATTTATGAAATCATCTTTAATTATTACATCTGCTCAGGGATGATATCCACATTCCCATTCAATTATAGAGTTGGTCAATATTTTTTGTGAATCTTTAGAAACCATATGTTACATAAAGAAAGGGTAAATAGAATTGTTGACATTCATTGCCATTTACATGATTCAGGATAAACACTAGTTTTGATATTTAATTTATTGAATATTACTGAGTATTTATCTCTTCTTCCTCAAGAAAGAAGTGAAATAGCTCAGAAATAAGCGAAGAATGAAATACCAAGATTTTCTTAGTTTTGTATCATACTCATATCATCATCATCATCATCAGCCTTTTTCACCTCACTCTGGAGTATGGGCCACCAACAAGAGCTCTTCATCTATCTCTGTTCTTGGCATTGCTTGTAACCTCTTTCCAGCTGTGACCCATCTCCTTTAGCTGTGACCCATCTCCTTTAGCTGTGACCCATCTCCATTAGCTCGTGGTCCAAGTACTTCTTAGCTGCCCCTCCCTCTTTTTCCTCGGGGTTTCCATCTGAGGGCCTGATGAGGGATGTGTGTTCTTGGGTTTTTCAATATTATGTGACCAGTTAGATCACTTCTATTTTCTAGATTTCAAGGTCTATTCTTTACTGGGATTGTTTGTTTTAAAGGTTGCCATTTCTTACATTAAAATAAGACAATATTTGGCCAATGTATTTACTGAGTACATTAAGTAGTTTCTTTCTGCTAAATGTTTGTGATGGTTTGCAAGTGTTCTAGTTTGCTCTGACAGTCACTTTTATTCCAAGTCCGATTTAAATATTGCTTTTCATTTAGATAAAAAACCAAATGGTTAGCCATTTTTAATCAGTGTTAAATGTATGAATTGTTTGCCTTGAGAATGAATTAAGTTATTAATTTAGTTTTTCTTTGTTTCATTCTGCTCTGGTGGATGATGATTTTGAGTGTTGTATAGAATGTTTATTTATCATTTGTTTTATGAAATTGCTTTAACTTGTGAATGTACTAAAATGAACTGAAAAATGGAATTTGTAACTGTAAGATGTAAAATATGTATAAATTGGAAAGTCATTGAATTTTGAGCAATCAAGCTTGATAATTTTATTAAAATATTTTATTTAAGCGCTATGTGCTGCCATGATGATATAAACATGTTATTCAGTTGAACATGCTACATTATTTATCAAGTAATAGAAATTATACAATAAATCAAGTCAGATTTTTAAGCTGTTTGATGGCAGCTACACTCATTCATATCAATCTTTGTTATACTAATATGGCAAATTAAGGCTTGAATATCTGTATGAAATATTTTTTAATAAATTTAATCTTGATAAAAGAATGAAAAATTTAAGATATTCTCATACTCATTCATGTATTGATAATTAAAGTCACATGACTGGGTGGTCTTTGGAGTGCATGTTTTGGGGCTTGATAGCCATATTAATATTGACAAAGTGGATGGAACACACAATCGGCCGTAAGCATAGTTGAATTACATCTTTTCTACGCAATGCGTAAAGCCTATGTCTAAGTTACGAGTTGTAAGTCTAAACATAATCGATGCTTAAAGTTACGAATTCGTAACTAGCCTAAAAAAACGTGCGTAAGTTAGAAATGCGAGACCCCTGTTGTAAATCGCTACGCAAGCCTCGATAAGAAAATAAAATTTCGTCTAATACAAATATAACAAGATAGATGTTAATACCAATGATTGTCAAAGACCATAAATTAATTACAGAGGCCTTACAAAGTGATAATTTTCATCCGATTGCGAAAGTAAAGCAGTAATTGACTCTAGATCTAGACTAGCATTCACTTTTTCGATGACCCCTTTTCTGCCATCTAAATTGCAATACATAATCAAGCTTTGCGGAATAATTTATTTCCTGTTTCTTCGTTGAAAGGAGGTGGTTTGGTCGGAATAACCTACATTGCGCATGCATGGCAGTCGGAAGTAACCGATAACCTCCAAAGATATGAAGTCGAACTTAAACTTGCTAAGTAGCTTTTAAGTTTAAGACTTAAATCAGCATATGAGAACTAGTGTAGCTGGTTTCAGGCTTAACCCTACGCATGCGTGCATTGCGATTCAACTATGCTTACGGCCGCATGTCTTGAAACTTTGCTTATTTATCATCCTTTAATCAAATTTCAAATCTAGATCTAGATACAAAATCAGCTTCATCTAGACATATCCTACAAGACGGATGTGTGTCACAGTGCGCACACTCTTCTAAATCTACAATATTGTCACATTTTGTAATGAATGGCATTATCCAATGGAACAAAGATAATAATGACAGATCTACATTTATTTTCAAAAATCTTAAAAAGACCCTTTTTTTTTTAATCAGATAAATATTTGTTGACATTTTTAAAAATTCCAATTATTACATATGCTGGGGATATCAAAACAAGCACACAGTGAAGGGCAAAGACCGCTCTCTAGGTCTTTGAAAACGCTGTCTGCATTTTGGTCAATAGCCAGATCTTCCAAGTCATTTACATCATCATTAAAATCCATCTCCCAATTAATACATGAGTATAAATGTTCAGCTCAAACAATTATATGATTATTATTGTTAATTTTTGTTGTTGTTGTTGTCACATCTAACACCTTTGTTTTGATTTCTCAAGAAAAAGGAAATATATTTAAGTGACCTAGAATTTTTAAAAAGCGATATATCTGTCTGTGGTAGCACTGCAGAAATGCCTTGATACACCTCCA
Organism: Aegires albopunctatus; assembly: GCA_032466395.1. Taxonomy (NCBI): domain Eukaryota; kingdom Metazoa; phylum Mollusca; class Gastropoda; order Nudibranchia; family Aegiretidae; genus Aegires; species Aegires albopunctatus. The sequence continues at coordinate 5,471 of JASKDV010235315.1, read as the reverse complement.
TACTTTAGTCATGTACTCCTTTGGTTATGAGGCCTTCCTCATTCTCCTCCAATTTTATACAAGGATACATTTTCCATGGATGCGCATTGCCTGTGTCGGGACTATGAACACCTAAAGCAAACTATAAATGGAAGTATCATTATTGATACAAATGAGACCATCCTATTGTATTGGTTCAAAGATAAAAATATAGGCTCTTCAGCACATTGTAAGAAAAGTTCATTTCATCCCAAATCAAATGACTTCAATTCCCCTTAAGAAATAAGCCTTTATCATGAGGAAATTCATGTGGAGAAAAACATTAGCTTTTAAAATACATTTTGTTACTAGCAATTAGTAAGTAGATGTTCATAGAAACACATGCACTAGACAAAGGTAATTATTAGACAAATATGACGATATTTAGATCTTTCGAGCACACAAACTTCTAACTTGGCCACATATGAAATTTTGTTCTTTGTAAAATGAAAGAAGAGTAACTTTTATACACACATCAAGTGAAGTAAATGCAGTATATAAATAAAGTGCATTGAAGAAAGGTTTTTCTGAAATTTGTATGAAAATCTTTAGCATGCATTAATAACAATTTATTGTCAGGGAAATGTATAGCCTAAAATGAAGATTAACATATGTTGCTTTAATAATTAACACATCTGTAAATGATGCTTTAATCACGCTACAATCTTTATTTAATTGCCATTGGCAATTGCATTAAGCAAAATGTTAGTGTAACAATTTTAGTATTAGAAAGTTTGAACCAGCTACAGTGTAACTTGATTTTAAACTTGCTATGTTCAATTATTAACTGATTAAACTATATTTTAGATTTATAGTGATTGTTGCATGTTTTCTATTGATATCGTTTGAGCTTTAATACTCAATTTCCTTACATTTTCATTGAAACATATATACCAGTTGTCATTTTGCTTGATTTGTTAATCATGATAGTGCCATTTCACTGTGTTCAATTTGAACTGCCATACTTAATTTCTTATCATTTTTACATTTAGTAATATGTTTGTGTCAAATGTTTTCTAGGTTGATAGATTGACTTAATTATGTTCTTCTTGTTTTTGTTTATAGCAAATATTTATGTAATTATAATCAAAGTTTATGTAATTCCAACAAAAGTTCTTGTACACAACAAAACTTCTATCTTCTCAATGAAAGATTATGTAATTTTTTATCTAAACCAAAATAATACGTGGGCTAAATTGTTTAAATTCTAAAAAGACTTAACTGTGTAGATGACTAGTGTTTCTGTTTTGGTCAAGAAGATAATCCACCTGTAATAAAAGAAAATGTTAATATTGATGTCATAGTAATAGCCATATTTCATAGAATATTCAAATAGAACTTTCATACATGTATCATATTGAATGTTTGGGGAAGAGAAATAATAGTACTTGTACTTTGAATTTTTTTTACTGACACATGTAAATGTGAAATAATATAAATAATTTTTTGCAGATTGTTACCTTATCTCAGAAAATCTTTTAATTGAATTCGAAAATGGTGTTGCCTTTTTAGAAATTGAAACTTTTCAATAGGAAGTAGACCTCTGGTATTTTCTTAAAATTAAAAAAAGATAACTGGATTTATGAAGAATTCATTAAAGGACCTGATCAAAATCTTGAATCTTATACAAATATTTTATGAATCTTGGAACATTGATTCATTTCAGCATTCAATTTGAATTTAATCTTGGACAGAAAGTTAATATTTTTTCCATACTTTCCAGAAAAAGGAGATTTTTCAGACTTCTATATTAAGACGACACATTTTGAGGAAACAAAGCAGTAACAGGCTTGATTATGAATTTATTGTTTCGATGTCATAGTCAGTGTTTCTTTATTGATTCATGTAATGATTTATATTGTAGGAAAACATTTTGAATGAAAATGTTTTTCAAGTGAACTCCCTAGAGAATAAGATATGATTATTGACTGAAATAATTTTGTTATATGTGATAGCAATTCTACTCCTAATACAGATGATTGTCTTGCTTTTATGATTTGAAAAGGCATACTAATTAGGATTTGTTAAGATTTTTTGGAATAAAATTTTGATTTGAGATTTGTACCCACAAATTTCGATGTTGAATTAATTTGAACTGTAGTATTTTATTAGCCTCCCAATAGTGATATACAAAACATTTTAAGATTTAATCCCAAATGGTGCAGTCACAGTGACAGAATAATCCAGATATTCTGTCAAAAAGATAGCTGCATTCTCAAACCTCAAGGTATGAATGTCACTCACACAGCTCTTGTTACTTTTGTTGGGTTCTCTCAGTGTCAGTGAACGAATTTGAGCCTTGTCGGATTAAGCTTGTAACTCTTGGTTTAATACAAAGTTTGGATTATTCTGCCTTTACGATCGCCGCCAAAGAACAAAATACAGAAGTATGATACTAGATAGATTCCACTTTAGAGAGTGATGCAGATATAAAACCAGCTTCAGTCTTGCAGCAAAATGGGACATTCTCATTCCTTTTTCTTCCAACCCATAGATCCTTATCATTTTTTCAACCATACCTCACCCGTCCCCCTTCTTTATGTCTCTGAGGCTCCTTCCATATTAAATGGGAGTCAGGACAGCATAACAATGATGAGGCCTAACGCAGAAACATTTTACTGAAGTTTGGATATTGATAATAAATCACCATTGACAATAATTAATTGAACATGGCATTGAAAACTTTACTTTAGAACTGCTGGCATTTTTTACTAACAGTAAGAGGTGGTTACATTAAATACACGGCAACAATACACTGTTGGACGATGATCTGGCAGTAAAAAGAAGAGCTGAGATTGCGAGATAACTCTGACCAGTACGCCCCATTGTGACGTGAAACCAAAATGTGAACAGTGTCTGTCTGTCACAAATATGATTGAAAATAATGGTCAATAGTCAACGCGATGCCAATGTCAACATCACGATGAATGGTGTCCAACTAGAAGAAGTGAATCTTTTCATATACATGTACCTTAGATCTTTCTTAAGCATAGAGGGGTCAAGCGCAAAAGAAGTATACTACTTAAAAAGTTAATGACCATATTGTAAGCATACATGTGGTGGCCTCTCGTACCGCCTCCGCGTATCCGTATTTCCAGTGGCAACAACTCGATCTGTGAACCTAATAATGACCGAGTTATTTACTTTAAGTCGTCTTGCCATTTCACGGATAGGAACTTCATCATGGAGCTAGGCCAGTGTCATTTCTTGGTCGATGGTACTCAAACGGCGTCTTTGGGGCATGGTTGATGATTGCAGTATAACTCGGCAATAAATACCCGTCAGACTAGACAGACTGACTGAAAAGTAACCACAGATCATGCTTTTGTCGTGTGAATTTGTTTTAAGCACTACTCACTTACTCAATATTATCGTGTGAGGGTTCCTCAACGAGTTGTTAATAATGAAAATCAGTCCATTCTTTCGACACGTCATCCAACACACCATTAAAACGTGTAAGTGATTTCTTTTCAAGGTTGTAAACAGTGAATATTCATCACTCAGTTACCATTAACTCGCTCTCCAAAACTTGAATAATCGGTCAACCGATGAACTATAAAGAGCAAGGTTAAAAACAAGTAGTGGTCCTTAATGATTTTTGAGAAGTATAAAAACACATCGCAACACCAACCATGACAGAATTGCATATGACAAAAAAAAAAAGTGCTTACTATTATACTTCTCTGTAGTTATGAAACTTGGACCATCTTTGAAGATTCACAAAGGAGCATTCAAGCCTTCGAAATGAAAGGCTTAAAATTTTTTTTTTGCGTTTATCGTAAAACATGCATATTTATACTGTTCAGAACATCTTATCAATTGATTTGTCCACGACGAAATGGAGGTGAACTTGCCGGACCCCATCAGCCACTGCATTCAATTTCTAAATGCAAAAAACCAACATGGTTTGGTCACAATACACGCCACAATAACCTGTGTAAAATCATCATGCAGTGAACAACAGAGAGGAAGAGAATGTGAGGTCGCTAAAGAAAATGCTGAATGTCAAACATAAAAAATGACTGACTTGTCAATGCTACAGATTCTGGGGCAGCCAAAGACGGAACGACACGAAGAGAGATGGCAGATTCATCATCCTTGTCATGGGACTGAGTGAGTGAATGCTTTAACTGGATAAAATAGTGTAGTGTTTGGACTGTTCAAGATATTTGTGTAATAATAGATTTAAATACATTAATAAACTAAATAGTTAAGATGCCTCACGGTGAAAGGTCCCTTCAAGCAATCATATATTATCTCAATGCTGATAAACTCATCGACCCCAAGGACATAAGATTCGAATGTTACCGTGCGACCATGTACCAGTGGCTGTCCGGGTTAAATTTTTTGAAGATCCAAAGTACAAATGGACGAAAGTAACAATTTACTAAAGACTTAAATGGGATAATGTTTCATGTTATACAGTGTGCATGTCTTGAAGAAATACACTTTTTACATCTTAAATCGCAGAATCCATTATTTGTGTGGCATGTGATCTACAAGGGCTCTACTTTGAGTGTATCATTAAAATAAAAAGACTGAAAAATGGCATTCCCAATATCCAGAGATGCACATTTTAGAATGCCTTTAAGTATTATTTTCTTTCCATAACCACATATCTTTCATTGGTGATGTGTCCTCTTTATCCCAATAACATCACTCGATCCAGCTGTGAATATGTCGTGCATAGCCATTGAATTAATGTTGTTCATGTCCCAAAATGTATTCTCTCCTAATAGTTTGGAAGTCTTGTCTTGTTTGTTTGTTTGTTTGTTTGTTTTTTCATGCTGCCGATATGAGGAGTATACAAGTGTCATTGAATAGCAACATAATATGATACGCGTCATATAAGTTATGAGCATTTTTGTAGAGCGATTTTTATTATTTATAGCGAAAGTTAGTGGCCGGCTGAAGGCCTCCAATTAATTGAACTTTGATTTCTCAGCAAAGTCGATTGTCAATTGTAGTATTCGCCATCTACAAATTGAAGACAAGTGCAATAGACGCATGTACATGTTGTACAAAACTCTTGGTATACAATACCCAGGCATAACGATATCATTAGCACGGCGGTGTAGTTCTTGGAGATAGTTATTACGGTCAAGATTATCGCGCATTGATAAAGTGGAGGACCTAAGTAAATTGCGTAGATTGTTGGATTTCAGTCGGTTATCGATGATGAATTGCTTTTAGAAAATGATAAGTCTCATATTCATACAGTAATGACGATATAGACACGAAGCAGAGTGGAAAGGTCACTACTGGGTGTAAATTGTGGCCAAGTGATAATATGTGGAATGAAATTACAAGTTCGAACCAGTAAAGAATAAACTGAAATAATAACAGTGGTGATATGGAAGCGAGCCTGTGCATCATCGGCTCTAATTACCCCCCCCCCCCTTTTTTTTTTTCTCTCTCTCCCTCACTCTCTCTCTCTCTCTCTCTCTCTCTCT
>JASKDV010235205.1:0-18104 GCA_032466395.1 Aegires albopunctatus | reverse complement strand
TAGTCTATAAATTAGGCATTTCATTTGCGGATCGATACTTTCATGTAAACACAGATCTTTCCGACTTATGATATCGGATCGGGTAATTAAGCTTGTTACAGATAAACAACGTTGATGAAATAATCTATTCAGATAATCTGTTGCTACATTTCTGTGTATGCTTTAAACCTCTCTCTATGAATTTCGTGATATTATGCTTGCCTGCTAAGGCATAGTTGTTGAAGATATTTTCAGACGTGGAAGGCTCTTTCAAAATATACCCCCAGCAAGGCATTTAAAACTCTACAATAGCTTGACAATGGTTGACTGATTTAATTTCATAACAGAACAAATGAACAAAACCCAATAATATGCAGCTGCTAGCTATGGTATTGGCACAATCAGGATTTTGCCTAGCTGTGTGCCCACTCTGATTATAATATATATCATTTGTAGTATTGTTTTTTCTCTCGTTGCATTTGCCTAATCTGTCTTCTTTGGTGTTCTCTTTCCAGTGTCAAACCATTTCCATCTGGTTATGGCTTTGATTCAAAACTTCCGTCCTCTATACCTGGTGAAATGGGGCCCCCACCATGGCAGGGCCGCTCGATAGCAGGGCCAAGGCTTCGTCTGGTTGAATTTTCTGCGTTTGTTGAGCAGCAAAGAGATCCAGACTCTGTAAGTGGGGTAAGAATATTCTCTTTTCTATTTTACACACCACGTCTGTTACATTTGATTTTTATTGAGTCCTCTTCATTGAATAAATGGCAAACTGATATCGAATACTGCTGCATAGCTGCCAACCAGTAGGATAAAATAATTTTAAAAAAACATGATTAAAAATCTTATTAATTTCACCTTGGGTGAAATTTTTTGCTTCAGTCACTTCCTCCCCATTAACTAGGCATGAAACAGCTGTGATGAAGGTAAGGCAACATCGATATTACCAGTGCTAATGGTTCTATTCATTGCTACAGGGTTTGTTTTCTTCTTGTTGAGAAAATGGGTGTTAGCATATAAGGCCACGCGGACGTACGATTCTTGTTTCTGAAAAGTTGACAACTATTTACTGTCTGCTTATCTAATATTATTATATGCTAAGCTATCACGTACTGGCGAAAAGTGATATAATCCTGTATAATATTTCAAATCATCATCACTTTTGCTTTCTTCCAATTCTTAGGCCAACTTGTCCGATAATCTTACAATGTTGTTAGCAATGTTATGTATGTAAAGGTTTTTTAATTGATCAACGTGCTTGTCGTGCTATCTTCTATATTTAAACACCAAATTCATTACCTAATCTGTATTATTTTGTCATTCTCTTTGACAGTATCACAAGCATCTATTTGTGCACATAGCTTCAACTCCAACCTATAATGATCCACTCTTAGAGGTAAGGATGAATTGGTGTTGGTTAATTCTAGTAATATGTATGCTTTTTAAGTATTGACGCAAATGTGTCGTAATAGTTTTTGCCTTATACAGTGGCCAGCATGCCGTGAATGTACCCGAATAAGATCTTGTCAGATATGCAGTACTTCATTGAAATATTTACCAGTTCAGCATGGCATTGAACGACCTTAAATAGCCAACTATCATTGACTTGGTTTGTATGATAACCAAGAGAACAACATGCTTAACGGTCCTTGCACAGAGATTTCTTTTCACTTCATTTGTCTATGGCAAATGCTTTGTGAGCTTTTGTCTTTATTTTTGCCCTCAATACAATGCTACTACTTTATCAATACAACTATAAAATTTAATACAAAACCTTATGAATTTATTGAATTTTTCTATTTCAATCTCATGACTAAGGAGACTACTGAAAAATCCAATCAATATATGGCCGGCCTGGCTAGCAGTGATATTGATTTATTTGTAATTTGTTTTAACTCGTGGTGTTTATTACCCTCCATTGTCATTTTTTGAGTTAATTAATCCGTTGTTGCAAAATTCTTATTTTCATTCTTTTTTTGTTATATTCTTTTTCTCCTTAGTCTGTTGATATCAGGCAAATTTATGATAAATTTCCTGAGAAAAAAGGCGGCTTGAAGGAACTCTATGACAAAGGTCCTGCTACTGCCTTCTTTTTGGTTAAGTTTTGGGTAAGTATGTCCTCAAGCAGCTTTTGGACTTCTTTTATTAAATCGTGTTTCCATGTCTTTATTGTAATTATTTTTATTTATTTGATTTCTCTTTTGGGGAAGGGGGTGTTGTTGTGTCCTCAACACAGTATTTTCAAGATTTTAGATCATTGGATGCCATAATCTTAAACTAAGGGTATGGTTATTTTAACGTGTCGTCGGTGTTCGCAAGCATTATGCGTAAGTCCAAAATCTAAGAATTGGACTTATGTGCAATGCTTGCAACAGTGACGGTGTGTGGATGAGGATTTTTATATTTTTTTTATGAAAATAACCATTCTGGCCATTCTCATCTTTGTTTAGGGAGATATAAACACCAACCTTCAAGATGAAAGTAGTGCCTTCTATGGAGTCACAAGCCAGTAAGTTAAAGTTTAATCTCATAATGTCTTATCGATTGATTGTTATTTTTAGTTCTAGACATTAATTACATGAGGACAGGGTAGTGTTTGCAGTCCCTTTCTTTTACCTTACTACAGCTTCTGCTTGTAATGGCACTACTAATATAAATCACCAACTTACTAGCCTCAGAAATGAATTGCTGCCTTCAAACCCTACCTTCTACAATAGCCTACGGTATATTCATCACCTCTACAACTGAATAACACAGCGCAATTTCACTGCCTGGCATTGGCTGCCGAAAAAGTATTTAACTTAAGCAGTCTGGGATCAGAAAAGTAAAGTGCTAGTACTTCTCTGTTATACTCAGGGCCTGCAAGGTAATGAGAATATGAATCACCATTACCTGATAATCTTTCGCTGTGTGATATGTGTGAAAGTTTTTAAAATTCTGGTCATCTGTAATCTGGTTTAGAATAGTGTATGACATGTCAAATGGGCCATATTTTGCCCATTCTTAAACTAGTTGTAAAACCTATGACTTATTGATATTTTGTTTGTTTAGGATGTGATTAAACAACCTATTTTCCATTTCCAATGAAATTGGAATGATATATGGCTCTATGGAGCCATATTGATTGAGAAGGAATTTTTTTTTTCTTCTCTAAGTCATTGATTTTATAAGATAAACAATTTTTGAGATAATTTATTGTATATCTTAGATTTTTGTTATCATGACTAAACATATACTGTTAAGGCACCATTTGATGCATTAGATTGTGTTTTAGTCTAACCTAAGGAGTTCCTTTTTTGTTTGTTTCCTATTTAGTTATGAAAATACAGAAAATGTCACAATTCAAGTTTCAACAAAAGTCTGTTCTTTTGGGAAACAAGTCGTTGAGAAAGTCGAAGTAAGCTATGTTATTGTGATGGTGATTTGGTTTTGTTTATATCTCATTCTTTGTGTTCTCCTCACATTGTAATTTGACATCCTTAGTATATTAAACGATCTTTGTCATATTGTTTTTTGAAAATATTTTTTTATAGATGATAAGCGTTTGTTGTTGGTGGGGGTTGATTTTGTTTGTGATTTTTTTTATAACATAATCGTAAACAGCCTTGTTCCTTATTTGGTTTCTACTTGTCTAGTGCTATTTTATTTTATCATATTAATTTTTAAAGGTTATGTGATTGTGAAGCATACTTAAAAAAATCTTTTTGGACTCTTTCCAGACTGAATATGCAAGACTGGAAAATGGAAGATACATTTACCGAATTCATCGGTCACCGATGTGTGAATACATGATAAACTTCATTCACAAATTGAAACATTTGCCTGAAAAATATATGATGAATAGTGTTCTAGAGAATTTCACCATTTTACAGGTGAGCATTAGTTTATACTACAATTTTCATTACCCTCTGTTTAATTAGTCAAATTAGCGGGGTCTCTTTTTTGTTATACTTATAGTTATTCTTTGATTTTTTTTCTATAATGAAATCACATTGAAATAGGAACCCACTTTCTCTACCAATGAGCAATTGTCAATTTGCTGAATAATTTCTCTCCATACGTTATAATTATCCACAAAAAGAAGGTGGAAATTGGAAACTGAAAAGAAAATATATCTAGTTATCGAAAAGTATGGATAGGAATCTTTGATTTATTGATTATTTTCTTTCTTCTTCCTCCCGCCCATTTGTGACAGGTCGTTACCAACAGAGATACCCAAGAAACTCTTCTATGCATTGCATTTGTATTTGAGGTGTCCACCAGTGAGCATGGAGCCCAACATCACATTTACAAATTGGTGAAGGACTGAGCCGTTTAGTGTGGCCTACTCCTACTTCTTCTGGTCAAATTTGTTTCACTCATGAATGAAAAATGTTACGTTTTATACACCCTCATCTTATACAAAAGCGGTTTATGCATCCTTTTTTTTTTTTTTTTTTTTTTTTTTTTTTTTTTTTTTTTTTACTATGGTCATCAAAGATGTTGATTTTAGCATTTTTCTTATACATGCTGTTGTTACTCTATACACATATATACATACTATTATTATCATTATTATTATTATTATACTTTTCCATTTTATTTGTAAGCTCCCATTGAGGGTTTTAGAGTACATCTACAAAACCATTGCATGAGCTAGACTTTATAATAAGGGGAAAGGGGCACACCAATTTCATGATTACTATTTTACATATTTTTTTAATTTTTTTTTACCGCGGTTGTCAGCCTTCTGTTTGTGCGCGCAATTTTATGCCAATCAGGTTGTTCTTGGTTTTTACTTTTTATTTTAGGATCAGTGTGGACGGGAGTTGGGTTTGGGTTCAGCGGATTTTTCTGGGGTTTTGTTTTGGTTTTTAATTAAAATAATTTGTTTTAGGGTATTCTTACCCTCCCTTTTTGAGCAGCTGATTTCTTGTACAATTTAAGATTTTATCTCATACCATTGTTGAAATAAACATTTATGGGTTGGTTTTTGTTTATTTGATAAAATCATATTCCATTGTGTTCGACTATTCAGGATGTTAGTGTTTATAGCTTTGAAATAGAAGTTTCCTAGAAGGAATTGTATTATCGTTTAATTTGATTCCCTTTGCCACTAAATTTTTAAAAGTCACAAACTGCCCATTCTCTTTCTTTTTAACATCTAATGTATATTTTTTTTTTTAGCCTTTCATTTTCACATTGCATTAATTAATATTGAACTTCGCCCTCATCAGGGTATGGAATTTTTTTCTACCGCTCTTGGTCACAAAATTAATTTACACGTCCATGTATAAATGAAATAGACAAGTATGCCAATAGCTGTGTCTTTACGATGAAACTGCTGAATCTACCGTTGTTCTACTTTACACCTTGTTAACAGCAATTTTCAGAGGACTGCAGAAAACTTAAAGATGACCGAGTCCCCAAAAGCAGAATCAAGCAATACTTAACTTTGACATGTTACCAATGCATGTTGATTTGAGCAAGTTATTCCATGCCGTGTCTTAACCATTATTCAGGAGAACAATGGTGAATGTGACAGGGGATCTACTTATTTTCTCACGGTTCAAATGCATTGATAACAAGCACTGAGGCTTTAAGCAAGGCTCACTAAACGCTGAAGAATATCTGATTTATGTTCATCACATATATACTTAAATCTATGCCATGGTTTTTATTTTATCACTCATCTTAACTGTTTGTTCATCCTCATAAAGCAACTGATTTGTCAGATAGGCCTACTACAAAATTTAGTAGATGATAGTTCTGGCATTGCAAAACGTAGATTTGGAGATTAGTTAGCGGCAAGTTTAAATTATTGAAGTCTGGGTTAGGAGGTTGGCTGCCTATTTTGAATTAAAGCATGATCGGTTTATTAGAGAAAGTTTTAATTAATCGAAGGTAGCAAGAAGTGAGCCTAAACTTCCAAGGGTTGTCCCTATTTCATAATATGTGCTTCTCATATTTGATAATACATGTATTCCAAAATATTCTTTTATTATCAATTGGCCTTTTGAAAATCTATGCTTGTGTCATTTCAAGGCATTGGCATTAAATGTGTTGAACTATTAGGTATCAGGGAGTTGATACCCTTGATTTGTATAGTATGAATATAGCGTGCCCATGGGATTTACCTGTTTAAATTGTTTGTGTTTTTGTTTTTTTTATGGTGTTTGTCATTGAGAGATATAATAATATATTTACATATTTACATTTACTCCATGACTAGCCTCCAATTAATTGCTCTAATAACGGTTGATTCGTAATCACAATTTTGCAACGTTTGAATGTGCCTTATACTGAACATGAAGCTCTTCACTTTCTTCCCGTTTTTACATTTGAGAAAGAAGAAAAAAAAGAAAAGCAGTCCTCACCTGTAATCAAAAGCTGCTTATGTTGTTCTTGCATTTTACCCCTGTTGATATCATAGCTCCGAAACATGAAGAGTTGTGCTGTTTATGCATGTAGAGGATTTATCGTGTAAATAGATATACATAAATATATATACAAATATTTTATATGATATGTGAATGACAGAGGTCATCAAATTATGTTTTAATGGCATTTTGAAAGTGACAATTTGTGATGTCTGCTCAAAGAGAAATGTGTTGTGATTATATTTTCTATCTATTTCTTAATGAATTAAAATGAAACTCTTTCCTGATTTCTCTCCCTTTTTTTTTTCTTTCTTTCTTTCTTACTTTTTCTTTCCCTATAACGGATAAATCTTTGATAAGCTTGGTTGTTTTATCTTTACTCTTGATTTATAACTACATCCAACGAGAGGTTTTATCAAATGTGTGGTCGGCATAGGAAAACCCTTAATGTCGTGACGCTTACTTTTGAGACCTGGGCTTACATAGTTGATTTTCAGTTACTTCAACAACAAAAGTTTGCTTATCTGGTTCTACAACTTCTTATATGTTAATTGTGTTCAGGTATTTTTATGAAATTTTAGATTTCAAAAACTTTGCGTTATGATCATAGCCCATTAACATTTTTACTAAATATTATAACTTAAGCTGCAATTTTCTCATTTCTGATTTTAAGACTAGGTAGCCTACCTTAATAAAGTCATATCTCTGCAACTGTTTAAGATATCAACATAAAATAAAGAGAAAATACTCAGAATGAATTGATCTATTAAATGGATTTATAAAAGAAACATCTTATCTTGGATTTTGTCCAATACAAGAAGAGTTTTCCTGTGCCACCTCACAAATATGATGATAAATGATACTCATTGTCCATTGACACATTGTATTGGCCCAATGCGTTTTCATTTTACTTTACGCTTCACCCATTTTCATTATACTTTACGCTTCACCCATTTTCATTAGTATAATTTTTATTGGAATTTTATACACAATTTGATTTTTCATGTAGGTCTACTTTACATTTTCATTTGAGACGATGTCTCAGTTTTTTAAACCCCAAATTACTCATGTGAACCAGGCCAATTATCTATCACAAGTCAAATTTTACTTATGCCAAAATACCACCAAAGATTAATTTTGTATTGGCTGCATTGCGTTGTTGTATTATATTATATGGCGTAACAGCCTACATTGTATTTTGGTTTGGATTTTTCTTTTGATTTGCAATGCATTCTTGCAAGTGTTTCATTGGATGCGTTCTTCATTATGTTGTATATTAAACGTGAAGAAACTAAATGACGACATAGCGTGTGCATTTTAGTTTCTAGGTTTTGTGGTGTGTATTATAGTGTACACTGTTGTTGTTGTCATTCAAAAGAATGTATACCAAGTATATTTTCCGCTAAAGTTATCTTTTATTATAGATGATATATATATGCATTTGTAATACTGCTGAGGTCAACTAGAGGTCAGCTAGATGTTTCTTGAGCGAGTGGTAAATTTTCCATATTTTTAGCCATAAGGTTTGATTTTTGGTATTGACTTTTAAAGACTAACCCATTTTATTTTATTTTATTTTAAAGCAATTATGCACTTATTATTAGCAATGTTATCTTTTTATGTCAATGTTATATTTACAGAAGGTTTATTTTATATTTAGTGTAATGATTTTAGCCCCACTAATTATAATAATAGTGTAATGAGAGACAGTGGGAAGCCTTTTGGTCATTGATTTCTTTTACGGTACCAGTACATTGTGCTTATTATGCAGGTCGTGACCTTCGGGAAATAAGAATTATCTTAGGCTCACTATTTATCAAGGATGCAACCTCTTCCGGTTTTTTCATGTAGATCAGATATACTTAAGTTTTAAATTAGTCTTATATTATTATCGTAGTTGAAGGTATTGGACAAGCTGTCCATTGGTAAAACAGGCAACAACAAAAAATGTTCAGGTTTTTTTTTTCGAGCTTGGTTTATGAAAGTATTAGCTAGAGGTTTGTTTGTGTTCAACTGTTTATGGTGGTAGGATTGAAAACCATTTTCATGAAATTTTGCCCTAGTTTCTTTCTTTTACTGTTATTGCCTTATAATAATAATAATCATCGTATGAATTATTTAGACTCATGGGCCTTATTGAAAAGCAATGTAAAAGACAAATACCGTCCAATGTCACAACTAAGATAGGACTTTGTTGTGCTCGTAATAGTATCAGCGCTTCAACCAATAAGCTGATTAGGACATTTCAATTTCTTTCTGTTGTAGGATTTAGATTTTCTTCTGAGAATGTTTTTGACCTTATAGGTAGCCTTATGCATCTATTTCAGCATTGACGTGACTTCTTATAGGTAGCCTTATGCATCTTCTTGTTCTGTTTTAAATTGACGTTTGTCAGACATAAGTTGTTTTGTTCGGTTTCTTTTATTTTTATACGTGACATGGTTGTGTTATAACCGTTTGACTAACAATTTTGCTAAATTAAACGTAGCGAACTCTTTTTCATTTTACCTTAAGTTTACTGTCTAGTGACAAGGCTGGACTGTTACATAATTGTGTTGTAGAATAAATGCCTAGTTCACAAGAATAAGTGAATTTGGCTGTTATTTCTCTTTTGGCATCATTACCTGTCTGGGTATTTTTTATTTTTTTTTGGGACATCCAAGAGCGCTGCTGGTATTACTCACATCTCTGCTATGCTATTATTCAGTCCTTGTGTATTTTTCTCGTCAACCATTCTTTGTCAGCATTGTTTTGAAAAGATGTAAGACAATTTATTATTTTTTCTCTGTTTTTGACAGGATCTTATCTTGCTCTGGTTTGAATCTCGTCATATTTTATCCGAACAGTTAAAGTTGTATTTTGCTTTATAGTTCTCTTTATAGTCTTCTTGTGAATTAAATAGACCCAAATTTATGCACAAATATCTATTTTATGAACTTTGTTCTGAATGCAATCATTATAACACAAGTGCCTTGCATTGAATGTGTGACCAGTGTGGACGACACATCGTTGTGAATTGCCATCTGATCTGAACGTGAAATAAGAATAAATTGGATCCAGACTTTCATATCTTGTAAAGTTATTAGGTTGATATCTTCCATCCAGTTATAATATTATGCTTCCTTCTGTTATTAATAGAATAGAAAAGAAAGTGGAGAATAGAAAAGTTGTGGAAGTGGATAGATCTGTTGTTGTGCCTTAGCATTTGTGGTTTCACCATAGATTTTTTTATGCGGGGAAATTTGTTTGTCTGCTTTTAAATGTTTGAACAATTTCAAGATCAATGGTCACATGATCTATTGTTAGTGTTAGATGCCAGTATTTGCCACATGCTATTATTGGGTTGAAAAATGTGAAAACATAACCTGAGTGAGTATATACTCTGCCAAGAGTTGTCTGTGCTAGACAGTAGGTTGTGTTTTAACGCTAGTTTGGTCACTCTACACATGTGGGCAATCACCTATGTGATTTTTGTAATTTGCCTGCTTTTATGATCGTCAATGGAGGATGTCAGATAAGTTGACTATCAGATATCTACTGGGAGAGGGGGGGGGGGGTGTCATTTGGTTTTAAGACAGATCACTATGTATTTTGCTTAAATGAACAGGGGTTATTGGGTTGTTGTTTTTTAAAAACTTTGTAAATGTGGTTATCTTTTGATGAGACAATACAAAATTCCTTAAATAGTATTTGAAAGGTTCAAGACCATTAGTGATTTAACCTTTTTTAATGTTTTGTAATACCATATTTCTGATACTGATAGATATTTCCTTCTTCAAGAGCTGTTGACGTTTTCAGGAAAATTCCTATGAAACTTGGATTCATCAGTACTAAAGTTTTTGGAATATGCTAATCATGGAAACTATAGTCATATAAAATACTTATAAATTGAGGAGACCCAGGAATCAGTTGTCATATAATCTATTATTGTTGTAGTAACATTGACCCAGTCCTGTTCTGTTCTTTTTCTTTTTCTTAAATAATTTTTTAAAAGAAAGCTTTTCTTGGTCCAGTCAGTCTGTTAGGTGAAACATTAAAAAGGTTCAAAATTTCTGAGCAGGTCCGATGGGGAAACTTGTTGTTGACCTCTTTCTTCTTTTTTTATTTTTAAAATTGTTCTCCTAGTCTGTACATACCAAGATGTAGTGTACTCTCTTTAATTGCGAGATAGTGATTGATTTGTAGTTGCAGTATAATTACTATCATCATCTTACATCATCTCATACATGTAGCTTATGTATTAGTCGTGATATTATCTGTTGCCAAATTGTTTTCACGATTTTGATTTATCCACTCGTAGTTTTCTCCCTATCTTTACATCAAATGTAATGAGAAGGGGCCTGGATTTTTTTTTAATTTGAAGTATACCGGTCAAATAGTCTTCTTACTTCTATATATATCGCGTACGATTTTATTTTTGTTGGTTGTTTTATTATTCTCTTGTGCATTATCAATTTAGTTACAATTTATTGTAGGACCTATATGGTAATGGTTAATGCTTGTGAAACCAAATATATTGACATTAGCTTATTTACTACAACGTTCGTGTACAACGTCCATAATGAATAATTGTCTTTGAGACTTTGTTGTTCTTGTTTTTTATTTTTGTCAATGTTTCTAATATGGTACTAGTACTGGTACCTCTTATTACATTTCTATTTATTTTGTTTAAATTTTTTTTCTTCTTCTTCTTCTTCTTCTTCTTTTTCTTCTTCTTTAAAGTCTTTAAATTTTTGACAAGGTCTGTCTTTTTCTTTCTTTTTGGTTATCAATGCCCTTGTTTAGTTTTGTAATTTACTTTTCTTTTCTTTCTTTTTCTTTTTTTTTTGTTCCTTACAAAACATTTTTGTTTTGTTTTTATTTTTTTTATTAACCCACCGTTAGATCACTTTGTAATTGCAAGTTTGAATCTTCTTTTTTTTTCCTCCTTCGTTATTTTATAAAAGTAGCCTATTGTATGAATAGCATTATCTTTGTATTAATCAACTGTTGGGTTTAATTGAAATTGTCTTTCTCACTGTGGTGATGGAATGAAAGATGTGTTGCCAAAGAAGGTATTATTGTTGTTATTATTATTGTTATCCCATCGATTTTTGAATATTCTCAAGCTGTTGTGAACTTTGGAAACATCTGTCACCCGTGACTAGTATGACTTGTGGTCTACATTTAACTTTTAACCATGCTGAGCTCATATTATGCAGTCGTATCTCTGGTTGCAATATCTGAGAATAATATCTTCAAAAGCAGGCGTGCTTAATACTTTGGTGCTAGTGTTTGTAATATGTAAAGATTTCAATAACATTGAAATTAAATTGAGAAGTTATTTCATTTTATTTTATTTTTTAAAGCTCTTGATTTTGTCCTTATCTTTTGGTTTGTTGATTTTAATTCAGATATGTCAGTTGGATTGGTTTTTTTAGTTCTTGTACAACTTTTTATTATCTGCTTTTATGCTCAAATTATTGAAAGTTACTTTTTGCTTAGCAAAGGCTGTCACATATATTACAAAACACCATTATTTCTTTAGGGAAATTGACAGTGATGCTGAACATGATCTGATTGGGTTGGTCAATTTGTAAGAAGATAATATTCTTCTTTAAAGTTAAAGTGATACTATGCTAACAGCTATCACGAATACAAAGAATCCATGTCTTACTTACTTCACGACCTGAGTTATTATTTATTCATCTCCAGTTTTACAAATTTAGGGGATTTTTTTTTGTATGAAGGAAAGAGGAATAAATACATGTAGCTATTTTTGGCAGTATAATATTTGCAAAATTTACACAATCTCCTATGTATTTTGAGTGCTACGATGTCTACAGAAATATAAAAGATTTGGGCACAAAAAAACCAATTATCAATTATTTTTTTAAAATACGAAAAACGATTACTCAGGTCATGACTTGCAAATGCAATTTGTTCGAAAGTTAGAGGAGCAATAGGAATAATAGAGCATGTTTTATTACCCTTTAAAAGAAATCTGAAGAAAAAAGATTTGATATGATCATCTTAATGGCTTCACAAAGTTAAATATTTTATATCCTTTTTTTTTTTTCTCACATGTCAGCTAATTTTTAAAAACATTTTTCATTTGTTATGGACTGAAAGCACAAAGGGAAATGCTATGGATATTGAATGTAACCATGTACAGATATCTTGATGCACCCAAAATTAGAGGATTCTAAGATGATATTTAAAAAAGTTCTTTTCTTTTAGACATTATTAGACGTACCGGTAATCATAATTGCATGAACATGATTGAGGGTTATCGATTGCCATTTTTGTCATGTTGACATCAGTCATCACTCTTTTATGTCTATTTTATTTTAAAGATCAGGAATGTTTTCAAATAATCTTAGTATTTTCTATTACATATAATTTTATTCTTCGTGTTAGCATTGTTAATGGAATGTCTTTGCTTTTCTCCTTGATTTTTATTTGAAATCTTCCTTACCCAATAGATTATTTTTATAATTTTAAGCGTGATAATACTCATAATCATTATAGTTTCTTTGTGTTTTTATTTTTATTTTGGGTGGATAAGGTCAGTCACTGGTTTATTGAATCGCAAATAAATATATTTCACATATGTGCAAAACTGAAGCTAACATTTTAATATCAAGTTTCATACCTAAGACTGATTTTATACAAGGCCTGGGCCTACATGTTATGTATATTAATAAGCTATGTATGCTATGTGAAATGGAATGTTAGTGTGTGTTGTTATAATTACTGTGCTTTTTGAAGATAGTCTATTCAATTACTGTAATCATTACAAAGTAAAGATTGTATTTATCTACAACAAACGAGGAAAAATATTGTTGAAAGAAGAAATCTTTTATTAGACAATAAAATTAATGAAAATTCACACTTTGTCTTTATTTGTCTATATGTATTACTTTATTTTACGAACCTCGTCTAATGGTTTCTTGTTTGGCTGGCTGTGGTTTTCATGGGGTCAGTGGTTATATTATCATTGGCAGGTACCGGAATCACATCCTTGTGGGTGTCATTGGGCTAGTGCTTGACAAGGTACAAACACTGAAAGCTCAAGTACTCCATTCACAAATTCCAGTCAGTTGGAGGACATGGTGATTTTGATCGAATCCTGCCGCCATGTGCAAATTTTTCTCGATAACCACAGGTCAACAGTAATGTGGTGCCCTAGGTGGGTAGCGGCTTAAAGCTGGGTATGCTTTACCTTGGAATTATCTCTTCATTGTTCTTATTGTCTTAATTTTATGCATGATTATCCTTCCAGACCTTTTGCCAAGATTGGATGAAGATGAAGAACACTGGATATGGGTCTTGAATTCATAAATCATAGAATATTTTGTTGACCAGCTCATCTAGATCTAGATTTCTGATTACTTTAATTACACAACGCTTGATGACCAATACATTACTTTGTAATTTGGGTTCAAAATGTTGGTCCGTTTATCTTATCTTGACTGTCCCTCATTTACATTTATGAAGTTGGCAATCCTGGGTTTTGTTGGTGCATTGAATTTACCCATTTCCACTACTTTGGTGATCTCTGTCTTATAATAAACAGCCAATGGTTCTTTTACATGCGCATGGGATCTCCTCGATTATAGTTTGTCTCCAATAGGACTTGGCACTCATTTTATTCTAGCAACTTAAGCATATGGTGCAGAAGGAAACCCAAAAAATTGGATGTTAAATTCAAGCCTGCACAGGTTTGAACGAGAGATCTTTGGCTTGGTAGGCAAGCTCCTAATCTACTGAGCTATCCACGCCTGTCTTAGTCCTGGATAGGCCTGGGGGAGATAGGGTTGTTGGTGATGGGCTGCAACTTAAATATAAATAGTTAAAATAGATAACATCTCAATTTTTTTCAATAATCTAAAACAATGGTAGCAATCTTTGAGACCTCTGTACTATATTGTGTTCTGTTGAGCATGGTAACGTATACAACGACATTATTTCTTGAATATTGTATTTCAATGTGCTGGTAGGCAAACTTTATTCATCCCTAAATAGACAATTAGTACAGATAAAATTTAAACATACACATATCATATACAAATAAATCATGTTGAATAATCTTTAAATTAAATAAGTTTAATTTCTGCACAATGAATTACTTAATTACCCGATACTGATGTCCTTCGGCACTCCACGAAGCTTAATTATCAATTATTTTATACCAATATAGTGTATAAATGGCATGACATACACAACATTATACTATTTATAGTAATAGTTTTTGTTGGTTTTTTCTTATAGTAAATGGAATACTAAATCGTGATGTATTCAAAGTAAATATAAATAATAACAGTAAATAAAGGATGGGAACTGGAAAAGTAACGATAACAGTATCTGCTTAAGACATTATCAGAAAGATCTGATTCAGAGTCATGACTGATGGTCAAAGGACAGTCATTTTCCTTTCACTTATTGTTTTGAAGCAACGTAATCAATAATTTATTTATTTTTCATTATTTTTTTCAGATGATAGGATCTTAAATTCAGGGTGAATGGCAATATTTTTTTTACCTGGTCCTCTATGTCCTATTCCCATTTTCTTGTTTTGTTTTGTCTTCCTATTCCTCTCCCATCTTCCACTTTTGCTTCCTTTTGGTCTTTTTTGTTTTTACACCTATAGGTGTAATCCTCTATGTTGCTCACTGTTTTCTTCACATAATTTGTAAGATATTCAGGCCCACTCAATGCTAGAAGTGCAGTATCATCAGCTAGCAGATCTTAAATCAATAAGGTGCAGTCCTTGTATTGTTGGTTTATCATATTTTCCTCTCATGGGACCATGTTCTAAATCTCTCATTTGGCTATTCCTTCTGTGTAAAGACTAAGGAGATGAGATGCCAACATACATGTACTGTATATCATCACTATAAAACTATAATATGGGGGACCCCCTGGCCAGTAATTAACCTTGCTCCTTTTGAAACAGGATTTTTAATTGGCATAATATCTGAAGAAATATATTATGTTCGGGTAGAAAGTGGATGACTTGGTGCATAATTTTATTATCGTGAAATGTTCATCTCGGTGCATAATTTTCAACGCAAGTAATGATTACAGCATGTTAAAAAATTCTTATCAATTCAAGGGCAAAAAATGTAACTGCGAATCACAGTGGTATCTTCGTGTTGACAAAGGGATGTAATGAAGCATAGTTATCTTTTCAAAACTACATGAGTTATAACCCTTACTTCATTTTCTTTGCTTTCTTCAGTTGTTTCTTTCTAAGTTACAGTACCGGTAAATCTATGTCTGTAGTTCTAGATCTAGATCTCTAAGCATTTGATATTGTTTCAATTCAATGTAAAGAGAGTCCACAATGCTTTCAAGGCATGACTCCCCCCCCTCCCTTTTTTTTCCCCTGTCTTTCTTAGAAAAAAAAATGATGCAAGTTCGATCTCTAGATCCATCTTTCTAGATCTAAATCTAGATCTAGATCTAGATTCTAGATCTAGATAGATCTAGATCTAGATCTAGATAGATATCTAGATTCTAGATCTAGAGTCTAGATAGATTTCTAGATCTATAAATTGATATGTAAGCAATTACGGCAACATAATCTAAACCTAAAAATCCAATCTAGATCTAGATCTAGATTCTAGATCTAATCTAGATCAAGGAAATATGAACTCATTTACCATGAATATCACGGAGCAAGAAATTATCGAGGTAGCAGAAATGAAATTTGTGTTTGGTACTTATAGTTATCTTTCCTCCATCGCAGCATGCCCGGCTAGCTCAGTCGGTAGAGCATGAGACTCTTAATCTCAGGGTCGTGGGTTCGAGCCCCACGTTGGGCGATTTTTTTTCTCTTCCCCATCTTCTTTTAGACTTTTTAAAATTCTATTTTTAAAACATGTCATGATCCGTGAACTTTTTTGAAGGCATCCTTTTTCGTTCTCATTATTTTATTGAATATTCTAAGTTTGTTGAGTGTCACAGAAACCTACACTTAGTTGTCTTTTCTTTAATTTCTATTCCTTCTATATCTAATCTAGATTCTAGATTCTAGATGATCTATTCATCCTGGTTTTTTTACTATAGATCTAGAATCTAGAACATGCATTACTGTTTTAATTAAACAAACTTAGTATGATATCATAAACATTTTTGATACATTAAGAATATGAAATTACCCCTTAGAGACAAAGACAAGAATCATAAGGGATAGATCTAGATATCTAGATCTATACCATTTTACTTAATTATTGGTATGAGATCATGCAAGGTAGGCTTATTTATTGATTGTGCCAAAGATTATCCAGGTTTTCTTAAATTGATAAATTAATCTCAGTGCACAATACTTAACGTACCGGTATTTCACAATAGTTTCTTTGCAATAATAAATAATATATTATTTATGTATGAATGCTTCATAACAGATAACTAAACTATTATAATAATTGTCAATTTAATTGCCCTTTTTGGGATGTACAAAGTAAGGTACATATTATGTACATGTAAATTGACATTTCGTCAAGTCTAATTCTAGATTCAGATCTAGATCTAGATCTACCTTAATTTAACTGTTGCCGACTTTATTTGTCGTTGCAGTTGTTGTAGTAGATCTAGTTTTCGTTTGCTGGTTTGTTAATTTTTTGTAAAATGTGTTTGTTTGTTTTGTTTTGTGTAATAATTTTTTATCTAGAAAACTACACCTAGAATCTAGATATAGATCTAGATCTAGATCTAGATCTAGATCTATTAATCAACAATTATCATTCATAAATAATATAACAAATAAGGTACGGTAGTCCTACATAGTTTATGTGACTCTGACAGTGCTTCAGACAATGACACTTTAGTCTAGGTGTAGGATAATACGATTTATAATTGAATGCGTGTAAAATAGTATAGGCCTAGATGACGTATTTCATGTCGTGCGACCCCATCATTCAGACTTAATTACGAAATAATGCATGAGATCATCCTATGAAACTAGGTCAAGTGTTTCTTGTGATAAAACAAGTGTACTAGTATCACATGTATCTTAATTTCCTAATAAAAGCACGTCATTTCACGGCGATTGAAAAAATTAATTGACATTTCGTCAAGTCTAATTCTAGATCTAAATTATTTCAAATATAGTATTGCCGATCATTATACAGCGCCGACTTTATTTGTCGTTGCAGTTGTTGTAGTAAATCTAGTTTTCGGTTGCTGGTTTGTTTAATTTTTGTAAATAAAAAAGAAAGAAAAAAAAAGAAAAAGAAAAGAAAGAGTGAAAGACAACTTGACATATTTTTAATGCTAAAATGTCATCTACAAATTTTCAATTATGTTGTTTATATTATATGTCAGGGATCACACCTTAATATTTAGGGTTTGGGTCGTATGGAAGGGTAGAATTCTTGGTACGCACGTTAAGTTTGTGGCTTGGATTTATGGCTGTAGAGGTGGAAGAGTGTGCTTACTGCTTCTATTGTATTTATTTTAAGATATCATTTGTCAAAATAGGTTTGTAGGTAAATGGTATCTTGGTTTAGAGTGCTCTCAATGATACGTAGTGTATTTATATTTTTTGATTGTTAAGCAATGGTAAAGTCATCAGCATATCCGAGCTTTAGGGAGTTGATGTTTATCATACGACATATTGTATTGAAAAGTGTTGGAGATAGCACTAATTGAACCCTGTGGTAGTGGTAGGCGACGCCATTTTTTATTATTCTCTGTTTACTGATTTTGTCTCCTAGACAAACATGGTAAGTACACACTTGTTCCTGATATTTCTCTCTATCCTCTGGGGGGGGGGGGGGG
>JASKDV010235094.1:0-18108 GCA_032466395.1 Aegires albopunctatus | reverse complement strand
CTCTCCCTCTCTCTCTCTCTGTCTCTCTCTCTCTCTCTCTCTCTCTCTCTCTCTCTCTCTCTCTCTCTCTCTCTCTCACCCTCACTCTCACTCTCACTCTCACTCTCTCACTCTCTCACTCTCTTCCTCTCTCTCTCTCACTCTCAAACTATGCTAGACAGGACAGGAACACACTATCTTAAGCTTTTTGCAATACATTACTTTCTTAACACACATACATACTCACACATGATATGCTCCGACATCCTCTTTTCTATTCACACACACACACACCAGGACAGGAAAGCAGAGTATGTAATGGAGTCTTGCAGATAATGAAACCGATCTAATCTGAGCAGTGATAGGCCTAAAAATGAAAATAATCCTGAATTTATAACTCTTGTAGTTGATTTTTCAAAATATGATCGTGCACATCTTTAGATATCAACATATTTGTTCACATCTTTGCTATATTTTTAGGTTGCCGCGTTTGGATTTGTATAGCTAGTACATGTTAGAAGGTTACTCTTATTATTATATGATTATTATTATTATTACTCATATTATTATTATTATTATTATTATTATTATTATTATTATTATTAGTATTATTAGTATTACATTTGTACTACATGTACTACTACCACCACCACCGCCAGTCCCTTTGCAGCATTGCTTGAAATGATTAAACAAGCACATTAAAACATCCGTTTACAATGAATATGAATGATTATGAAAGTTTTGAAACACAGCTCCAACAATGTTCCATATACGATAAAAAAGTGAAAGTAGATTGGCTTGCACTTCGGATTGAATGGGTTTCTTAGCTGACATGTAGCCAGAATTAATAGTAATATTAAAATAAGATAATCCATAGACAAATTCATTGCTGATGAGGAAGGCATTCTTTCAAAATATTGGTTGCAGCCTGTTCATTTTTTAATGGTATTGTTTCAAAGCCCTAGTCAAATTAAAATATAATGCATTTGTCTCATAGGTCTATTAGTAGTATTAGATTATTAAGATGAAATAATTGAAATATGAGCAAGTTGGAAAACTCAAAATTTGTCTTTTTCAATAGATGTGAAAATTTTTTCTACTATCATTTTGATTTATGGTCACCTCTCCCTAATCCAGATTTCTGTAAATCCGAAAGTCTCCATAAATTGAACACATCAGCTGGGAGCAGAACTTTTCTTATTCATTTGTACTCTATAATCCGGAAATTCATAACAATAATCCAAACTTTTAACTGCTCTTCAAACCCATCCGGTGACCTTAACACCACAACAGGCTCCTCAAGATTAAACAAACATTACATCTGGGCCATTTGATTACAGCACTAACAAAGTCAATCTAGACAATAGACACCCGTGGGTGGACACACAATCCTTTTCTATAAG
This sequence comes from Aegires albopunctatus, assembly GCA_032466395.1. Lineage (NCBI taxonomy): Eukaryota > Metazoa > Mollusca > Gastropoda > Nudibranchia > Aegiretidae > Aegires > Aegires albopunctatus. The sequence continues at coordinate 16,726 of JASKDV010235094.1, read as the reverse complement.
CTCATGCTTGAGACACTGATCTGAAGGTCAATTGACCACCACAGTGCTCACCCAGACAATAGTGATTTGGGTGATCAAAACAAAAGTGCGCCGAGCCACAACCCTCTCTATCATAATATGTAAAAAGGGTTGTGGCTGAGCACTGAGGTCTAACGGAGACAACATACATTTTGACTTTGACCAATAATTCTGTTATCCGGATGATTCTGTAATCTGGACAAATAGTTGGAACGGAAATATCTGGATTATGGAGATGAGACTATTAACTTGGTAAAGGCATGTTTACAGCATATGAATTTTTTTAACTGCATACAATTCCATATCAACATCCTGTTTGAAATTTTCAGCATTGTTAATCAATCTACATCTAAACAGCAAGGAATGGTAATTTTGTCGTTTATATATGATTTTTTACTTAGATATAATTTTGTCAAAATCAAATTTTCTTTTCGTCAGTTAGCATATTAAATGAAATTGCTTGGTTTTGCTTTTTGGCTCATTGGTGATGGCAACAACTTACAATCTGTGATCTAACTGACACCATGTAGTGCACGCTGAAAGGGAGTGAAACTCTTTACTTAACCAGTTAACCCAATAGGAAATCTCATTTGTGGAAAGTAAATAGTTGATGCACAGTCATATCTTTGTCCAGCACCCAGTTACATTGGTTCTCTTACTTTCATCTTATTTTTTTAAGAAAAATAAACCCCTCCAAAGTTTTGAGTGTTTTGTATAGTTTGAAAAAGGAGACACCAGGTGAACCTGATTGGACCTTTTTCTTTGCTTTGAATAAGTTGAAATACTCAATCAAATTGAGTAAAGCTGTCTTTATGCCTATAAAGTATTAATTAGTATGATGACCTGTTATATAGAAGGCATGCATAAAGGATACTTTTTGCAAACACATCTCTCATATATTTATCTTTGTACATATTGGAAATAGCCTAAATAGTATGCTTTAGATATGGAAGCAACTTTGATTTTATTCTTGGTGTTGGAAGCTCTTTATCATTAATTAAAATGTATTTCTCCTTCATTATCGTAATTGAATTTGTAGGTCAAGAGAGGCTAATTATTTCATAGTATAGGAATTAATTATTGCACATGAGAATATTTCCATCTATATCTAATCTAATCTAATCTAATCTAATCTAAGTATATTATAAAAGAGAGTGTGAATCTGTCTGTCTGGCTGTCTGTATCACGCTTACGGGCTAGACCATAGAAGTCTCGGTCATGAAACTTTCACTTAAGATGCAAATCATCCCGATTGTATGCAAGACAGAACGTTTTTTTCAATAAAGTTATTTGTTGACTAATGAAGAATAATTTCCATAATTCCACCAAAGGAATAGCCATTTCCAAAAGTTTAGACCTAGGTTATTCCTTTTAACACTGTTCAGTTTACGTGTTCATTATTGACTTTTCATTTTCGCACAATTTTCAAGAATGCACACCGCATAAATATCTCTCTATATATTATTTGGCGAAATGTCGTAAAACACAGCCCCCTCCAGTCATAATAGGTGTCTAAACTACTGAATGCTTTAAGTTGAAACTTTCAATGATCATAATTATTCTTTGCACCTTAACATTGTGACATTGTGGCCGAGTGGATAAGACGATGGACTTTCAATTAAACGTTGTGGGTTCGATTATTATAATATTTCTTTTTAAATTTTGGCATAACCACTTCTTATTTTGAGAGAGATGATTATGATCTGCACCTAATTTTACAAGTGAAGCTGTTGCTGTTCGGCTTGTCAGCTTATAAAAGCATTGGGATAATTGATGTGGTGGTATCTTTTTCTCTTGCTGCAAGTCAATGCTGTGGTCATCCTTGGCAATATGTATTTCAGTTTTCATCTTCTAATGCACCAACCATAGCCATGGTCATAATCATAGTCAGTTGCTAGTTGATTCAAGTTACATATGTTATTTAATGTTGGAATGAGTGAATGCGGGAAATGGGAAGGAAAAGGTACTCATCAATGAGATGATCTAGGAAATCGGTAAGCTGCAAAGACCACAAGTGCGCTCTCTGATAATTCGACTTGCATTAATAGCTACCTAATAAGAACACTATGGAAGATAAAAAGAATGACGATAGCCATTATATTACAATTATGCCGGATACCTCTCTATTGTTTGTGCAAGCTTAACAATGAGTCATTGATCATTTGTAAGAAAAACTCCTGAAATGTAATTATTTGTTCTTATTAGCTTATTGCTTCTAGCCTATTCCTGATGTAATTAAACAAAAGGCAATGAGATGCATATATTTCTATAATGTTTAGAGTTAGATATATTAACTCTTATATTCTATAGGTAGTGTATCATTTTCTTAGCAGCCAATTATATTTTGCTCATCGCCTTTGTATATGCTGTTATCTCTCTTCAGCGATTTGTTTGTTTGTCTGTTTCTTTTTTCTTCAAATGATATTAGGCAATCTGAAAACTAAAGGAAATAGAGCATGCATATTATTATTATTATTATTATTATTATTATTATTATTATTATGAAAGTTGTTTTTTATTCTTCATTAAAACTTTAGTAAAAGACAACTTTAACCTTAAATTTCTATCATCAACATATTAAGGATGTGTGTTATGCGAAAGTAGTGGACTATATTATTTAGGTAACAATGATTGTTGTTGCCAATACTACTTCTATGTACTCATGGCTACAGTAAGAATCATTTGAAATCTAATGGATGGGGTTACCACTTGTCGATTTAACTGCTGTAGGGGCTACTGTGATGTTTTTCTTTCAATTTCAAAAGAGTGTTATCTATCCAATATTAAGCCATCAAATCAGAATTTCAAACTTGATCTATTTTATGTTGCCATAATAATGTTTAACATCTTGAAATGATAATGCATCAATTAGAATGAAAGAAGCCTATTGCAGATGGTGTAAATGACAGCTTTTTTCCCTATTTAAATTATCTAAGAAGAGATTTGCAGGACCGAAGGGCCCATTTGGGCTGGAGAGCATACTGTATGTCATATCTTTTTTATACTTGTCTTTTGTGTTGAGAGTCAAGTTGCATTGATTGGCACTAGTAATTTTTTATAGAGTATGATACACTCTTCTTGTGAAATTGTGCTGCATTTTATTGTTGAAATAGATACTACACTTTTGGTCATAAATGGGATGAAACAATATTTAATGAATGGAATAAATAAGGGTATTATATTTTCTGTTGATTTGTGGATGTCATTGGTATGTCATCAAGTGCATGTTGCATATCTTCAAATTACTTTAAATGTGCAAAGAATGTTTCAGTCAAAATAAAAATTAAAAGAAATTAGCTTATTTAACCATTCAATGATATTGTATCTGTGCATCTGCAATATATTCTCATTGTGGTAATCTGTATAGTAAAGTCAACACCTACAATTCTTAACCAATTTGCCTAAAACATCTTTGCTTTTAATCTTGCACCAATTAAGATCTTTATGATTAACCACAAACCTTCGGCCAGCCAATAGTGTTTTTCTCTTTCCTTCTTTTCTTTCTTTTGAGAATGTTAACTAAAAAGTTTGTTAGCTCTCAAATTTAATTTTACGCTTAGTTCATACAGAGGATTGGCTTGCGTTTTTTAAGAGGTAATTTTATATGGAGCTGTGTTGTTGTTTTCTTCAAATTATTATTATGATAGAAATATTGTGATAGAAAATATGTTTCCATGTGATGATTTTTTCAATGTTTTTTATTTATCAAGAGAGCTTTACATTGTTAACAATGAATATGATGAATTTTCTTCAAATTTAAAGTAAAAGGAAAAAGGATTGAGACAAGATTAGCAATTAGCACAATTAGCACATATTATTTTGGAACAATTATTCAAAGATGAATAATTGATAAATATTTATCTATCATTTAATTTAGCTCATATTTTATCTTTTCACACAAATATATTACATCCTTTGTAAACATTAGTCTTTCTCTTTCCTGACCCTATATCTCAATTAGCATTCTCATTCTTTGCATCCATATTGGCTCTAATTTATCAAATGCAGTATATAACCTTTGTGGGCATCTTTGACATTATATAAGGTTTAACTTGAATCTGAAAATCATTAAGCAACTCTTTATTTCTGTTCACAATCATCTCTTTATTTTTTTACGCAATCATCTCTTTAATTATGTACATTATCATCTCTTTATTTCTGCACACAATCAACTGGAATTGTTCCACTACAAACTACTAAAGCGTAGATATGAACACAATCACTGTAAAGTAAGCCTTGCCCTGGCTCTGACTAATACTTCATGCAACACGATGACATTGAGGCGTAGCCAGTCGATAATCAGTGGTCATGCCAATGGCTACATTTTTAATACTATTCCCTCTTGCATTCAGCATAACGATTCTTCCTTGGACAAAAGAGGTTGGAGCCTTCACTAGGAAGAATCATCTTGGCCATGTCTAGCCAGGGGCCAATTGATGTCTTTATGGATAACACCAAACATTGTCTATGCATGCCATAAGCATGGATTATAAACATTTGGCTTGTTGGTCATGTCACCATTAAGTATAGGAAGACTGTACAAGTGACTGGTGTGAGCAGATAAGGTGGCTGTTTTGTCTCAAAAAAGACTGGCTGTGGCCGCGTTGGACGGGTGACAACTATGAAGATGTTTAAAAATATAGGAAAGATGCGAGGGTGTCACAGATCAGTGACCATAAGTACAGATAGTCTTTAGTAAGGATTAACAACGCAAGAACCACATTTTTTAGCTTAAACCAAATCTGGAGATCTTCCACATAACCAAAAATTAGTATCTTCAACTCTAGCATCAAAACAGTATTCCCTTATAGGTTTGAGATGTGGAAAATGACCAAAGCTCTGATCCAAAAACTACAATCCTCTACAAACAGATGCTTACAAATGATGCTACTAAAGATTTTCTGGCCTGCTGTCATCAGATACTAAAAGCTGTTGGAAATGACTGACCAAAAAGAGATCCAAAGAGATCAGACGGCATAAATGGAAGAAGATTGGATACACTTTTGAGGAAGGGGCATCAACAGACATCAACAGAATAGCAGTAGACTGGAACTCCCAAGGAAAGAGGAAAGTTGGCTGCCAAAGGCAGATCTGGAGGAGGGCGTGGGAAGATTGAGGATAGCTGGTCATTGGTCAAAAGGGTGGCTCATACCAGAGTGTGATGCAAAAGTTGTGTTAGCCCTTTGCTCTTAAGGGTACCTAAAGGAGATGTTGTCCAAAGGGAAATCACTCTGTCCCACGGCCCTTAACCTTGCAAAAGCTCAAGAGATTGCTTTGATTGATGTGTGAAAGAATCATTTGGAATTTCCCTAAGAGAATTCAAATCTACATTAAAAGACATGGTCTGCTGTTCTTTGTTGTGAAAACAGTATCCATGGTGATTTAATGTTACTGTATGTTATTGAGTAAATAAATATTTATCAATCTTGAAATGTATCAAATAGAAGTATTTTCTTACTTAAAAAAAAATAAATGAAAATAAATAAATAAGTAAACCCTTTATTGTCCCTAGGGCACTTTTTTTTCTTTTGGCTTGTCTAGAGGGAAGACCAAGAGAAACCTAGCATCGGCCGCAGATAAGAGCTGCCAGGGCAATAGGGGTAAATTATCTTGCCCAATGATAATGCTTAGATGCTGAAGTGGGGCAAAATTGATGAAGGCTGTTGGCAATCATGAAAGAAATGATGCATTCAACTTTTTCTGTGTCATCCCGTATATGTCTAATTCAATAATTGGTTTGTGAGAAAGAGGGTTTGATACGAAGGGTTTTTGTCTTTATCAAGAACAATACACTTATAGGTCTTAGCTGTAATTCATTGTATAGCTAATGTAATTGGCAATGAAGCAACGGATTTATTGACACCTGACAAAATATCTTATTCTATAGTCAAGTCTTTTTCTATACGTGTTCCTCATGTTCCATGTTCCAATGTTAATGGTCCTATAGTTTCCATGGATTTCCGGCTTTCACCACAAGACTTCATACGTCCTCTACATTGAGGACCCTTCCTCTCCCAGGGTAGTGGTCTTTTGTTCTGTTGCTTGCATTTTTGTAGCAAGTGGCTTTTTTCCAGGATGGGGTTGCTAGCCCCACTCCCAACCCATCCTTCTTTCTCATCTGGGCTTGGGACCGGCCATGGTGGAGTTAGTCAGTGGTCCTACCTAAAAATAGTTTTCTATAGGCATTTAAGCATTCATTTCACAGAATTTGAACTTCTGAGACTAGAATTCAAAATGGATGAGGAAACCGAATAAATAAATCCACATGTAGCTGGAATCTTGCAGATTAAGGGAATGAAAAAGCAAAGCAGTATTTTCCTATAATTGCGCTTAAATTCCCCATTGTTCTCATTTCAGAGGATTAGTTATGTATGTGTGGTTGAGGTAGATTTTTGATTTTAGAAATGAAATGGAATCATATATTTCATTTAATCATAAAATTCACAAATTCCATAGGGTTTTGTAATCTTATTTCTTTCATAATCCTGTTATTGAGGCTTTTATGCAACTCACAAATACCTTGATTTTTCCCCTTCAGATTTTGTAACTTATGGCTCTTTACAACATAATATTCCTTGATGTTCTTTTATATTTTAATTGCTTACCATTTGTCCCCTGAGACATCCTTACATTGATCATCCATCTTTTAGTCTATAGGTGAAGTCACCCACCTAGTCAAATTATTGATTTCGGTTTCCTGAAAATGGTATTTGAAAAGTAAAACAAAACCTTAATTTGATCACATGTCATAGATTTCTTTTTCAAATTTCATAATTATTCATACATGTGTAGGGTTTAATTTCAAATTAGATAACTATGAATTCAAGTATTTCAACTTTTAATTTCCTTTCAGGTTGTATAAAAGTATACCTGTCGTCAAACACAAGGACATTCCAGACTCCCTTCTTTCTATTGATGGAAATGCTGCCTCTGATATTATAGATAAAGAGGAAGAAATTGTTTAAGAAACTGTTGTAATTGTATCATGTCAACTGCTGGCATTACAAGGTGGTAAAGAGGGAAATTATTATTTAAGTTTTTCACTTTTTAAAAATAAATATTATTGGGTATGATGTGTACAAGTTATTAGTTATCTTTAGTATGAAATAAACCACTGGTAGTGAAAAGGCTTATTTTTTCATTTACAGAGCACATTCTATTTTTATCTGATATAAAACATTTGAAATTACCAGGTTCTTTAATCCAAAAGAAGCTGTGGCCCTTTTGAAATGGCATTTCCGGTATGATCTGACCACGTGCACACCTTATTATTTGGTCATGCGCTTGTCAATGGCAGCCGTCATTCGTGCGCGTTGATAAAGAGAAGCTATTTCACCATGTTTTGGTTCAACACACTATGTGACCTAGATTTTTTTGTTTGTGAGTCGAGGCCAAGCTCGAGCTGAGGCAATGCTACAGCTATGACATAGCAAGCTTTTCTTGGGTTAAGAACCCATGAAAAAAAGTTATATAAAAATTATCTTGCCGATACAGCTTTACAGAAATGTTGATTGCTATTTTACCCTTCATGAATCAATCAATCAATTTTGGTCAATTGTTTTGATGAAAAACAAAGTTTTCATTCATTTTACTTTAACTTTTATTGATTTTTTAAAAAACATTCAGACAACAAAAACTGTAACATTGTCCATTATCAGTATACTAATTTTAAAGAATCGTCAATTGATTTTTGTTGACACTTGTATCCAATTAGGATTTTAGATCACCTTGTCATGTTTAGCAGTTGCCAATTATGTATTCAGCCCTGGAATAGCAATAATTGTTATCACTTTTTTTTTTTCCATTTAATCTTTTATTTTACCATAGTCTATGCAGGTTTAATTGTGATATAGAACATTCACTTATGAAAATATTTTGCATTTTACTTTTAGTTTTTTCCCATGTACTCATTGAAGACAGATACTAGAGGCTTATACACATTATTCTTTGCTCTTATATCTCAAATTTGGATCTTGATTGTAGGTATAAATGCTGATTTCCGTAATTGTGTTTTGGTTTTGTTTTAATTAAATGGACCAAAGCAATCCATATTTTATTATTAAACATGTTTATTAACCCAAAATGATCCAGGTGACCTCTGTTCTGCTTCGAAGAAACAGACACATAAGGCTAGGAGCCAGAACTAACTACATCCTTAACGTTAATGTTGAACATAGTTATTTTTGGCTTTCAGCCCACGAAATGTGTCTTCAACATATCAAAGAAAATTTAACTTTTATAGCTTTTACTTCTCTATGTTTTTTTTCTTTCTGATGAATAGATGCTTACAAAATCAATTCTGCTGTTATGAATTTCCCTATTCTTGATAAGACATAATCTTTGATATCCTCGCATTTCAAATTTTTAGGAAATACTGTTAGTTCATGTATGTCACATTTGATACAAAAATGTTAAGACAGTAGAGAAGCTAGGTCGTTGGGTGGATAAATCATGGTTAAAAACTAGAAATAAAACAAAAAAGAAACAGGTTAAAAAACAGTCCTCAATTTTACGATAACCAGGCAGTGATTTTTGCTATTCTTTCTCCTTAAAATATTCATAAAATCACATTATAACCATTAGTGGTATTTATTTTATTAAATGAGACTTCAAATTGACTTACCACCTTTCACTTGTGTGGTCATCATACCTTGCAGCTTCAGCAATTTTTAGAGCATTATTAGACCTTTCCTTTCTGTTTTGAGTGATATTTTTAAGTGTTTCCAAGTCTATTAATGATGTTTATTTTATTGTGTTGTCTGGTAGTCTTTATTTTGGTCATTGTTTAGGGTGACTTGTAGCATTGTTATTGGTCTTCTTTTTTCTTTCTATTGTTGTTGCTGGTGAAATAATGTTTCATAGCTTTGTTTGCAGGTATTTCAGGGTATTTCTTAGAATAGCCCTAAAAGTTTCCACCTTGCTTTCATTATTTGGATTGTAAGTGGGCAATCTACTCTTTTTGTACAATGATCTCCATAATATATTAAATGCATCCGTATTTGTGAATACTTGTGGTAAATATACCATTATTAACTCACATATCTTTTCTTTGTGTTTTCATTTGATTTTTATTTAGGTTTTTTAGTTCATCGATTTTAAATAGTTGTCCCTCTTATACTCACAACAATTATCTTTGTAATTGATAGTTCAATGCACACCCATATACCATTACACACCTATCATTGTAATCTGAAGCCCAACTTCATAAATTTGGTATTTATTACATTAAAGTGCATATTCTAGGCTTTCTTGTGATATACATATATCAAAAGCCTCAAAATCAACATACAGTTTGTTTCATTTCAAGAAAATTTATTTAGCCTTAAGTTTTTCTGCCATTTGAATGGATAATACTGGAGAGTAGGAATATTTCCTAATGAAACATATCCTCTTATACCAGCTAATTAGAACTTTGAAATTGTCTAGTTAAGATGAAATATTTACCCCAACCCTTTTATAATGATCACTCATACATTGAATCTGTGGGTAGTTATGGATGCTTGTCGTAAACGTACCATTGTAAACCCATATAGTTTCTTTTCATGAATTGATGGGATAGTCGTAAGCCACAATGTCTTGTTTTATTCAAAGTAAATTCAATCATTCTACAATTTGGTAACTAAGAACATGTTTTCAATTTTTTAAAGTTAATTGATTTGTGATAATTATGGCAATAGTTACCATTAACATCATTATTAATATTATGCCAATTATTTTTTTTGTAAATTTTTATCTTTGTTATTATTATTTGAAATCCACTTTTCAAGACCAGTAAGTTTAAGGTTTAAACAGAAATTCCTTAACAATCAAAATGACTCAAATTATTTGTTCTTGTCAGTGAAACATACTTAATGGACCTAAGTCAGTTATTATGACAAAGGTAATTTTAACATTCAGGCATTCCTGTATTCTTAAATGAAATCAGGGTCATCTTTCATTGACCATAGTGTGTGCCTTTGTAATATTTCTAATTTTTCATTCACCAATTATTTAAACATTGATATTGTAATTGTTGCTATAAGTGTTTTCTAAAAACATCAAACTTTTATCAAGTATACTTGAATATAGTGCCAACTTCTAATCCCATATATTTTAAATTGTATTGATATATCACGATTTGATGATCACATCTATTAACAAAAAGAGCATAAGGATTTACATTTTCATTAAAAAAACTGACAAAGATGTGGTGTGTTGGATAATTAGAAAAAAAACCCAACTTAATTCAATGGACAACATCAAAGAATGGACAGGCCTCAAAGCTGACACGTGGTCATGGTTGAACTATTTTCGAAGTGAAACTTTTGAAATAAATTTGTCATTTTTCTCTTCTGATCTAATATGTTGCAGTGATTATAACCACTTAGTATCAATTTCACTAGAGTGTTCTAAACTAGGCTGGCACAAATGTGGAAAACTCCATGGCACAGAATGAGTCAATTAAAAAACAAAACATAATAACTAAACACAAAACAACAACTTTATTGATGGATCATTGTAATTCTATTGCCTTATCTGTTAAATAACTTTTTAATGGAATTTGTGCAATTGTTCAATTGTCGGTGACATGTTTTTTGTTTGTTTGATTTTGGGGTTGGGGTTTGGTTGATTTCTTCATTTTCCAAAACAAATGTGATTCACTGATAGAACTTTAAATTATCACAATTTTTTTTATCTGTTGAAGTGTTAATTTCCTGGCATAATATGTTCTGTGTGGTGATTTTACTGCAATGGGAACTTTTCATTGGGGTAGGACGTACTATGGTTATTGTCATTATTTAAATGGCATTTAGTTCATTGAAAAATCCCATTAATGTCATTTAATATTTTATTTTGTTATGAATGTGTTATTTATATTTTAGGCTATTTACAGAAGTAAATGCTCGATTAATTCATTTTCTTTGTTGAATCCCAAAGGCGTTTAGTTTTTTATCTCAGCCTCTGGCGCTGAAACAAATATTTTATTGGTAGGGATAGGAATTTTATGATCTTTCTTAATTTGAAGGATCTCTCTCATCATCTACATTCATTTGAAAAGCTAAAAATTGCAAATCTGTTGATATTTCTGAAACAACAGCTAGATCTTTGATAATTTTAGTGAAATTTCTCATGATTTTTATTCTGCATTTCATCCTTGACTCGACTTTTCCCTAAATAGAATATCAAGTTGCCAGCCCTGCTCATCATCCTGAGGCTGTAATGCAAATCAACCTGACCATGACTCATTTCTACAATAAATAAGCTAATGAGAGAAGTCACCATATATTCTTATCCAGAATTTTACCTTGTACTTATCACTATTTCCTATCTACAGCAATAATTGTTGATATTTTGGGTACAGTTTTATTCCTTGCAGCCCTTGATCTCCTTCCTTTCTTTGTCCTCATTAAATCTGATGAAATTTGAAGAAGCTTCTCAAACCCTAATTATAAAAATGTAATTTTGCTAAATTGCTTCAAATACTAACCAGCAGAGAGCTGTTGATTGTGATAAACATTTTGCCAAGGTTTATAGGTATTTAAGCTAATTCAATCAAAATGTACGCATATCTATTATTATTTGGATTCTTTTCCTAACTAAAATTCTCCTCAAGACCTCTGAATTTTCTCTTTGAAGAGTAATCATATTCTCATATGATTTTTAAAAGAAGAAAGAAATTACGTTTATATGCATGACTGATTTTGATGGAGAGAGAAAGGGAAGAGATTTTTGTAAATATTGTATGAGTGGGATACAATTGTTTTGGTATTTTTGTGTATATGAGCGGGTTTTGGTCACATGGATTGTGAAAATATTATTCATATAATATGATTAAATTGTGCTTTTTAATTAAAAATTGATATGGTTTATTTATTCATACTAATAAATTAACTTATTGCTTAATTATTTCTTGTTTTAAATATTCAATGTTATCCTTTTAGTTAGTGGGCCATTTTCACATTTGAATTGAAGGTGCAAACACGAGGAAAAAGAATATTTTAAAAAACCCAAAATCTTAGAGACAGAACCATTTCAGTTATCATTGTTGCTCTGTAAAAATGTATTCTTGAGATTCTTTTCTAGAAGAAAACATTAAAAAATAAAAAAGTATTATGTCTCATAAAATGGCTCAGAAATAACATTTTTTATTTTTGTTGTCATTTTCCCTTCACCTTAGTTCTTCTTCCTGGATGTGACCTCACATACTGCTTGCCAACACAAAGTGCTTTCCTGCCACTTTAGTTTCTGCCACTTTAGCATAGTAAAATTGAATAAAAAGCCTGATCATTTTATGACTCCCTTCTTCCTCAAATTTAGCAATTTGTTTTGGATATTTACAAATTGTTGTCATTATCTAATTCGTATTTTGTAGGTTTAGCTATACAGTACCTGCCGCCGATAAGCACACCGGCCTCAAGCACGCTTAGGATTTAAGCACGCTAACTTACTCCGACCGAATTTTTGCTTTATAATCTACACACCATTAAGCACAGTCACTTCGGCCTCTAGCACGCTCCAATTCACGGCACAGCCATAATAAATTGGTCCACCAAGACTTTGAGAAAATACTTCTTGCATAGGTTGTTTTATCACTAAAAATCATATTACTATTACATGACAAGGTATATGATGAGTGCGATGGCATAAAGGAGTTGGGGAAGGGGACGGCGACGTGGCTACAGTGTGTCTTCGACTTCGAGGTGCAAATACTCCCTATCGCGACGTAGAGCGAGGAGAGGAAACGATGTGCTTAATTTTCACCGGCTGATGGGAAACAGTCAGCGACGGCCTTGTGAGTAGTGTAGGTCGATGCAGGAAAGGTGTGAACTTATGGGTATGTGTGTGTACGCGCACAACATGTGAGTGTATATGTATGTGCGAGAGAGAAAGAGAGAGAGGGAGTTAGGTGAAGAGTGAGAGAAAGGAGGAGGGGGTAGAGAAAGAGAGAGAGAGAGATCGGCTATAAGCATACTTCAGCAATAAGCACGTTCCAACCTTCTCCCAACGACCGTGCTTATCGGCAGCAGGAACTGTAATATCTTTTCTTTGTTCCTATATCTTTTTAGTATATATTATCATTCATTTTTAAGTTTTATGCAATATTCAATGTTAAACCTTTTATTCTTTTTACAAATCTATTTTTATATTTTCTGATTCAATATGATTGTAATATTCATATTTTTAATTTCAATGGTTTCACCTATATAATAAATTAATAAAATTCATAATATTATGGTAAGATTGAAATACACAAGGAAGCATAATTACATTACTATTCAATGAACAAAAATAGCAATGCGTCAATAAGAATTTTCTCAATATGAAATCGTAAAAAACTAAAGGAGCTGAGGTTTGTGGAGGAGTTATGATTTCTGTTATTTGCAATGTGAAGTTTCGTTTCATCTTTGCTTTCACTGCCATACTCTCATGAAATTTTGATCAAATTGGTGGCCTTCTTTGTAGGATACTAGAAGTTGTCTATAGGGTTTGAAACTAAAATTGCAATATTAAACTGAAACTGATAAAGAAATGTTACAATAATTTTTTTTTTTTTTTTGGTTTTGTTCAGGTTCTTTTATAGGTTTTTGAAATGTAAGTGATATATATATCATTTATGGCTGAACATAGAATTTGCTTTATTACTTAAATTCTTTACATTAGTAGCTTATTAGTTTTTCTCTTATTTCTCCCTTTTCTATTTAACCATCAATTTTCTTGGTAATTTTGTCATTTTCTTGTTTTTCTCCCTTTTCTATTTAACCATCAATTTTCTTGGTAATTTTGTCATTTCTTCATGCACATAATTTAGTTTTACAGCACAGCAATCCTAAGAATCTACTTAAACTTTAATTTTATACTGCCATTTTTAATTAGTCAGTTGACAAGCATAATTTTTTTCAACCAATTATGCTTTTTTAAAAGTAACATATTTCTACAGTTACTTATGAATCACAAATGTGCATGAATTAAATGTTTACTTATTCGGTTGCAATTGGATATCATCTAATGCAATTTGTATCAAATATCTCGGAAGACTTTAGTGATTGTTTGTACTGGTACAAAATAGATCTTAAGAAAAAGTTGATTTATTTGGGTAGAGAAAAGATCAGCTTCACTCAGTATAGAATGAATAATGTATGAATTTTATTCTTTTACTTTGACAAGGGCTCCCTAATTGAAAATGAAACAGTTAAGATATAAAAATGATCTTTTATCATTACTTGCAATTTGGTCCTATCATTCCTTTATAATAGGACTTCCTCCGATTAAAAAATCCAATTTTGATAAGGATCCATCCGCTTTATATTTTTCATGGTCACACACTTTATGATATTACAGGATGTCTTTGAAAAAGGTGCTTGTTTCAAAATGTGACATCTTCCTCATCCAAGATACTGTTGACTTGAATTGAAATCTTTTTGACATATATAGTTCATTCAAATGCATTTTAAATTTCATGTTCAGTAGGGTTCGCTATTGAGCTTACATCAGTTCATGTATTATTTTCATGTTGCATTCATTGAGGATTGAGAGATGATCATTATAGAAAGAATGAAATAATATGTTATTGGTTACACATAATTATATTTTCGTTTTATTATTTCTAGAATTTGCAATAATCCATTATTATATCTGTTTACATTTTCAATTTTTCCAGGTCTCCAATTAGATTGTTAGTGTATTAGATAATTAGATTATTGAGGAGTGTCAGATGTAAGGCTTTCAGATGTGTAGATTCAAATTCCTGAAATTCTTTCTGAGAGGAATTCTGAGGGATAAAATCAACAAGTTGACATAATGGAATTGAATCCAATTAGTTGCCAAATTTCTAAATGAAAGTCATTTGTGATGTGTCCTTAGGTAAGACACTTTGTCTCGTTTGTTTAACTTGACTCATGTGTGAATAATTACCTTAGCTGGCTGCAAGTCCATCTGATGTTCACTGTATTGATTATGGTTAGGGGAGTATAATAATCTTTGTAAAGCTCCTCGAGCATGGCTATGCTGTGGATATGAGCACTGTATAAGAGCAACTTTTTTACTTTCCCCTTCATGAAAAGCAGTTGAAATATATTTAATAATATTAATCAAGTAGTGCAAGGGATTGACATAAATCTTGATCTGGTGGAATAAAAGTCACTAATTTTTACTTTCAGATTGCAATATTGCAGCTAGTGTAAGATGAATGAGGCATCTTTTGTGATTAAAAGTCAATTAAATGTTCATACCTTACAATAATAGCGCATTTGTCAATTATATTGAACAACTTAAACTATATTGAACACATTTGAATTTATTCAAAGTGATTGAGTAAGTTTGTCTTAACAATTCAAATATTCCATGGTCTTTTTATGGTTGGAGTTGAGGAGTTCTGTGTATTCGTTTGTATGGTTTAGTTATTGTTAAAATTCACCAAAATAGGCCATCTTTGAAATACTTGTATTGTTTTATTTCCATTCATTTCACACTTATCAAAATTATGGTTTTTATAATGTATTTGAATGGACTATGAATGTAGAAAATTTCATCAGAATTGAGTACATGGTTTTAAGTAACTCTCTGTTTGGGTTCCGGGTTCTCAACTGAGAAGGAAGACCTACTGTGAGGTGAGAGTGAGTACTCCCCATGTATGCTATAAGAGGCATCTAAGGGTTGAGTGGGAGCTCCTTCTCCCATCTGCACTCTTATCTTCTATCTTTCAGGCTCTATTGTCATTTTGAGGGAGGGAGGCATATACCTGGTGGCCATCTCCTTTTATGTGAGAAAAAATCCTGGTTGGTCTTCGCAGTGCATGTTCTGAGGCTTGGTGGCTGTTATTAATTTAATAAGGTCTTTTTATTTTGAGAGATGATGATTTTTTTTATATCTGTAAATCCATCTTTCCATTAAGTTATATTATATGTTTTATACTTTTATTTCAAGTGGTTCTTTTCCTCCTTGGTGACTTTTTTTCTTCTTCTAAAACCTATTTCTTAAACTTCTGTTTTTTTTTGTTTTTTTTTTCTTCATTTATCCCTAGAAGTTGATAGAGGTAGTTAACATAAAAGTTAATTCATATTTAAAACTGCTGCTTTTTTAAAGGACATTCTGTAATGTAGGCTTGATATCGTCTGGTGTAAACAACCCTGTAAACAATTGAAGAATGTATTGGGGTTACAGGCTTGTTGTATTCAGCATATGCCATGAAGTTTGTTCTCTCTCAAGTGAGCCGTGAGTAATGCTATTTATTCAAGAACTTACGATAAGATATTTATTTGCTCTTATAAGCAAAATTTGAGAATTGTAAATTAGTTCTTGGTTGACTGTATGGTTCATTATGGATATCATTTTTGACATGGTTGTATTTTTATTATTGGTTCATTTTTATTGGTATATTGCATTTTGAATTAAAAAGGTTTATTTATTCTTAACACAATTCACAAAAATAAAATTATTTGATTATTTTTTCAAATGCCTATTCATCTTATTTACTACTTTGTTGGGTTTTATGTGTGTTTAAAATGTATTATTTCATCTAATGTATCAAACTCACTTTTGGAATGTTTGTTTTGTTTCAGTTTCATCATATCTCGAAAAAACTTATTTTGCCCTGTCCTCATGCCTTCGAGATCTCTCTCCCTCTCTCTCCCTCTCTCTCCCTCCCTCTCCCTCTCTCCCTCTCTCTCCCTCTCTCTCTCTCTCTCTCTCTCTCTCTCTCTCTCTCTCTTCCTTTCCCATTCCATTTCTT
>JASKDV010234983.1:0-18108 GCA_032466395.1 Aegires albopunctatus | reverse complement strand
TACGATCAAAACAATGACAATACACGTACACATCAGAGAGTGAAAGCATAGATCTAACTGGTAAACCCTTTGTCAACGGGAAAATTACACATTCTAACGTGGATGGGGCGTGTTTTATCACAGTCCCTGGTCTGCGCATCGCATCGTTATATTCACGGAAGTCTCACCACGCCCCCTTTTTCTGCCATTTTGAAAACCCCGGAATAACGACATAATATTCCGGTCCCGGGCGATGTCGTTATCCAGGGGTTGCACTGTATTTAAACTTTGTCTCTACTTACACGTCCACCACTCAATGGCTATTTAAAGACAACTTTGTTTTTATCAAGTCTCTAAGTTTTGAAATCATTTCTTATTCTCTAAATATGACAGTTTTCATTTTGTACTCGAATTATAAGAAAGGAAAACTATTGAACTTCTCATAAAACGATATTGCAAGCTCATAATCATCTACTGTTTATAATTTTGTTTAAATTGTTTAAATTTATTTATTGGTTATTTTGTTTCAATTACAGTATAACGCTGATATAAAGAACATCCCCGGGCAAAAAAAATAGTTCTTTATGTCAGTAATGCATTACCTCAGTCAACCTCTATATGCATACCTTCAGTCAGTTCCTCTCCCCGACCCCTTCCAGATTTTTCACACATTCTTCATGCCAATGTTTTCCCTTTCCCAATGTCCCAGTTTCGATTTCCTCATCTTACGTGAAGGTTGAAATTCAACCGACCGAACATTAATGAAGATTCAATCTTCGCCCAATCCTTCAGCACTGTTGACAACAACTTCGCCACATTTTTTCTTGCAGATGTTAACTTTCGGTATTTCCTCCATTGTTCACTTTCCGTAATACTTGCAAGTTGAAGTCCAACAAACAGGACATTCGCTGTTTGGAACTCACGTTTACAGACTAATTATGACTGAAGTACATTTAATAGATCTAATCTAAAACATATAATATCGATCGGAGAATCAACGGTACACACCACAGCAGAGCCACGCGAGAGAGATGGAGAGGCCTAGCCTTTGCCTGGCTACCCAAAAGACTATACTCCATGGGCCACGGGTGCATGAGACACGATCGATAATCTATTTTTAGATTTTTAAAGCTGACTTAGTAGGCTAGCCTCCTTCTTCCGGGGAGCATGGAACTTACACTTTGGGCTGGTTCGTTATTTCAGTCGTGAACAAAATGAAGAAAAAAGGCGTGTGGGCAAGAACACATTTGTTAAAGCCGTAGGTTTGTAATTGCTTGTTCGTTACAATCATGAAAAATCTTTTGAAATAAATAGCGGGGAACAATGAGGCACATATAATCGCTCGCTATTTCCATCAATTCGCTTCTAGCGTGTTCATTACAAATGTTTTCTACTGTATATATCCAATTTTTAGGGACTGTCAAATTTGTTCTATCATATTAAATTTAGTAGGAATTAAAAAGAATACAGACAAGTCACAAAGTAATTAAAGGAGCATTGAGCACTAAGCTAGTTTGTTTGTTTTGCATGACAGCTAATCCCTTACTTAAGTGGGACAAATTTGTTTTTTTCATTGAGGCAACATGCCACTTTAGACATCTTTGCTGAATATTGACCGATGTGTTTTGATTTGCAGCTTGATTGCTGTTAGTGAAGCTGAGAAATTTAATGTTCACTTTCAATACGATAGTACAGTGAAACCTCGACTTACTGCCAGCATCCGTTCCAACAAAATATTGGCGGTACATCATATATGGCATTAAACCGGAGCAACAAGATTTTATTGTTTTTCTCTAGGCCTAGATCTAGATCTACTGTAAAGTTTACAATTAAAATCATCACACCTGAAAATATTCTTGATCAGTCAGCTGATCTCAAAGCTATTGAATGTGGTGTTTGAAATATGTTTCGATGGAATTGGCAAAAAAGACTGCCACCGAAGACTTTCTCTCGAAATTTGCGAGAAAGATCACTGAAACGGGTAGATCTAGAATCTAGAGCTAGATCTATTTGCCTTTGCCTTTTCTGAAATGAAAAAAATTAATTTAATAAATCTAAAATCCAGGCTATGGAGGTATACCAATGTAGATCTAGATCGAGCATATGATTAATTTCTTTGAACTCCAATAGAATGCTAGATCTATCATGAAGTAACTGATGTATGATGTAGGCCTAATTTATTATTTAAGGCTATCAAGTCCATACCTCTATTGTCTTAAGCAACAAAACTAGAGCTATAGCTGGGAAATCATTAAATATTTGTAAATTTGGTGAGGGTATATATGCGGAGAGAAGAAAGTTCAGACAATCCTGTGAAGATTCACATGCAAGTCTTTATATTATATATAGTGGAATTTTTGTACCAGGGCCAAAGGCTGGTGGTAAATGGAGGTTTAACTGTATGCTATAATATTGATTGAAATTGATTATTAATTTTCTGCAACCTATGATGATACGATAAATGTCTAAAATACTAAAACGACACAATTTTTTTTTTGTTCCCAGGAATTATTTGATCTTTTGATGGATATGTTGGATGAGAGAGGAATCACAGACGATTTTATTGTTGAGCTTGTGGACTACTGTACTGCCTATGAGAACAAAAAATACATCAGTTTCCTCAAAGATTTGAAAACTTTTGCTGAGAAATAAATCATGTATAGTCGTCATAACATTTTGAACACAGCATTTAATTCATTGTGATTTTAGTTAGTTTAATTGTATCAAAATTATGATCTTTAAATATTATATCAACTGAAACAATTCAATGGCATTAACTTGTGCGTTAAAGTTGAATGATACAGCAAAATTTATATCACAAATCATTAATATTATGTAATAGAATCTCTAAGAAATTACTTCCAATAGATTATGCAAATGAAAACTCCTGCTATGTGAGACATTATGTGATGCCATTTCCTTGTCTTTGAAAAGGTTGGTGTTCCTCAAACATTGTTTTAAAGTTTTCCAAGAGAAGGGATTAGTATACTGTTTTGTACCATTCTCTATGGTAATCAGTTTTATATTCAAAAACATTACGTTGAATTCAAATGTTGCAATTTATTGCTTTGCCTGTGCAAGATAGCATTTGCTGAAGTTATATGAATTTCCACTCCGCTAATAATTCATTTCAATCATTTCAGCAATTACTGAAATGTATCTTAATGCACGATAGTAGCCTTTGTATTGGAAAAGGATTCTCTTGGTTACTGTTAATTCTAATTAGCAACATGGAGAAATTCCTACATGTTCGCATATCATGTTTTCTTTGATCTACGTCCTTGATTTCCTTGCAATGCTTTTCTGATCCACCATTGAACTATTTGAACTGCCATGTACATCCAAAACGCAATATGTTTATAGAGTTTAAAGAAAATGAAACATCTTGAATGCAGGCAGCAGTAAAGCACTAAATTGATTTGAAATTAATTTCTTTTAGAATGCATCTGGAGTTACCCTGCTCACCAAGCAAATTGAATTTAATTAAAAAATTTCAGTTTAAAAAGAGCTTTGTAATATAAACCCCCTAGAATTTATTACAAAGAATTTTCATTGTGAGTATATTTGAAAGTGTCTGAGAGTATTGATTGGTTGTTTTTTTTTATAGTTGTTGTGACTGAGTGGAAAGATATAGTGTAGTCTGCTTAAGATAAACTCCTTGGGACCAGAAAAAAAATCTTACGCAAGGTTTATCTTATCCATTTTCAAGGGAAAGAAACTTTCAATTGAAAATGAGAACAGACACAGTGCCTTTCGACACCCCATATTTCATGGCAATTTCATTCCGCTTCATTGATTTGCCATCCACATCATTGAGAAGCTGCATTTTTGGTTTCCATGCTCAAGGTTGTCTTCTTGTGACTCATTTTTTCTCTATAGTTATAGGCTCGTTTTGCGATATAGATTAGCGTAGATCTAGATGTACTAAAACAGATTCAAACTGTCAATCAATAGAGTGAAGAATGAAAAGTAAGTGTAACACAGTAGGTCTACTGTACACTTATAGGCCGAACATGCAGGCATATCCTTGACACGATTGAGCTAGGCTAGACAAAAAAGAGAGAGAGGGGCACAGATCAACGTGATACTCTAGTGCTAAGTGCGCAACCCGTGCCCCTCTCTTCTGGTCCAATTGTGGTGCGGACAGCAAAGTTGACCCAGTATGTACATCTGATAAGGGTTAGGGTTGATGCGTAGGGGTGGGGAAAGAATGCCACTTTGGCAGAGAAAAGTTTATTTTAAGCGGATCGAGATCAATTTAAGTTTATCTTAACCCGCCTTGAATAGTTAGCTTATATGAGGAAAAAATTGGGACCGTACGAAATGTTTATTTTAAACGAGAATTTTTCTTAAGCGAGTTTATCTTATGTTGACTGCACTGTATGTATCAAAGATGCCTTTCTTTAATGAGTAAAAATGTTGATTGAATAAATATTAAGGGTGAGACAAATGATTACACAAGATATACATTTTCATGTTTCTTATTTCATTATGTTGCTTTGTTTTGTTCAACATGAGACGTTCTTGGTTGAAAGGAGATCAGTAATTTTTCTAGTTTCAGTAGAACATGAATATAGCGACACCCGCTACAGCGAGTTCATCCCTACAGCAGGACCGTAACAGAATCCCCCCCTTTTTTTTTTTTACTATGTAAACTCTGTTGTGCTTACATACAACGGGGCAAGGAAAGGCCCGAACTCAGATACGGGAGAGATCCAGCGAGCTCTAGGTACCAGTACTTGGGGGAAGGGGGTTGGCGTGGTGGCCGTAGGCGGGCTCAAACAGGCAGTCAGCGGTGTGGCGTTGTGATTGGCCAGTCCAGTGATGAGTGAGGTGGGGCAGGCAGTAGTGAGACATGTTATACATTTATGTGTATAGCTACGTGAGCCACTCCAAAAGTGATGTGCCTAGCCTAATCCAAAAAAGGTAAAAAGAGGAGAGCGTGTAGTGTGTGATTCCAGTTCTACTACTACAGTGGCACTACGATGCATGTATAATATATTTTAATAATAGGCCTGGACAGCACAAACAAGACTGAGGAAAAGATGACATCCGTTAAAGAGAAAATGTTTTTCACTCGAATTAAAGGCCAAGGTCTCTCACACAAATAAGTTGTACACACACCTCTTTCTTCTATCTTTTTTACCTTCTGTCTTTCAAGCTTCTTTTTTTTCCACCTCGTAGTGTAGCGTTATTTTCCTGGTAATTATCCTTTGCATGTCTATAGTGGGAACTCGCTACAGCGGGATTTATCTTCTGGAACCAAAAGTCTCCACTATAACAGTGTTCCACTGTATCTTCTACTTCCTAAATGTCTTGTCTTCTCTGTTAAGCATGGTGACTGACTGAATTGTATTTGTAACTTAAGAGCTTATTATATATATGGCCTATAGTGCTGCCAGAGATTTATTACTTAATTACAATGGACCCACTCATATCAACATCTCTGGACCGCCAATGTCGATACAAGTTGTAGTCAATATATCATCTAAATTATAGTATAGAGGAAAAAAAGGTTTCATTAGCCCAGCAATAAGTATAACGTTCTTTGATTTGACTTGACAACCATAAGGCATTTGCATACACAGTTTTACAAGACCATTAGTATAGGTAGAAAGTGGAATAGTACATGTATATATTTTCATTTGTGACTTTCACTTTCACCAATCGATTTATCTACGCTATTGGTGGTAATTTAGTTGTTCATTTTCTTATTGTATTCACGGACACAATTGGGATGTTGATACAGTAGTACACGACTAAAGCAGTGCAGGACCATCCCTGCAACGGGATCTTACCAGTGTCCCCTTTTTTTTAACTATATAAACTATTACCTGTGCTTGGATACAGCAGGGTAAGGAAAGGCCCTAACTCGGATACAGCAGGAGAGAGCGAGCTCTGGGCCTAGTATTTGGTGATGGTGCGGAGAGACGTGTTGTAGGCTACGCGATCCACTCCATAAGTGTTGTGTAATAGGCTTAGCCTAGCCAAAAAAAGGAGAGCGTTTAGTGTGTGATTCTGGTTCCCAATTCCTTGCAATCATTGATGCGCACACCTCCACTTCACCGGTGCAATAGGCCTAGACAGCTCAAGACTGAAGAAAAGATGGCTTCCATTAATGAGTAAAGGAAATGCTTTTCTCTCGAATTAAAGTAGGCCGAGATAATCAATCAAGTTGATAAGAAAGTAAAGTCTAAAGCACTAAATATGCAGGGATCACGACATTTCCTCTGGTACTCTGTATATTATTTTGAGACAAGAAAGCCATTATGTATCAGTAAAGGACAGTTCAAATCAGGCAGAAATTGTCTCCAGACCACAGGACAAGAATTTTTTTTCCGATAATTCCCCTTTGCATGCCTTTAGCGGGAACTTGCCTACAGCGGAATTTTTCTTCTGGGACCAAAGGTCCTGCTATAGCCGTGTACTACTGTATAGGCTTAAGAGTTTTTTATGGGTTTTTGGCAAATTTATGTCGATATGTAGTTTTCGTTTACAAATTACATGTATACATAAGAAAAGCAATATGACTTTGAAATCACGTAGATATATGCAGGATGTTCATATATGTGAGCTAGACAGGTTTAGACTTCCCAGGACCCAAAGCCACTTTTTCACACTTTTTTTTTTACTTTACCCCAGTTTTGTCTGGTATTTGATGGTACAAATTTAAATATCAGTTTTACTTTTACACCCAGATGAAGTTTATGAATGTATGCATTGAGCATTTACCAAGGACATCCTCTTCTTGCCCCGCAATCTGCAGGGTTGTCATGTGGTGATATAGCCTTTCCTAAGGACATATCATATAAAGTGCAGTCCACTTACGATAAATTCTCGTTTAAAATAAACGTTTCGTCCTGTCCCGATTTTTTTCTTATATAACTTATATAAGCCAACAAATCAAAATCCGGTTTATATAAACTTAAATCGATCTTGATACGCTTATAACTTCTAATACATTTTTCTCTGCCACAGTTGCATTCTTTCCCCACCCCCACGCATCAATCCTGACCTTTATCAGATGCATGCACGCTGGACTGTTTCACACTGATTCACTTTTGCTGTCCACACCACGATTGGACAGGGAGAGAGGGGCACGGGTTGCGCACGCACGAAGCTTGTGTGCCAACGTGATACTCTAGTACTACTTCTAGTACTCTAAATAATTTTGCAAGGTTCATGTAAAAATTTTGTTTGATTAAATAAAGCATAGTATAAGAACAAGTGTTCAAAATTGTTATTGAGATGGTACTATAAAAGTATTTTGTCTTTTCAAAATTGAATTAACACTAACACTCACTGCTTATGCACTTTGCACATCAGTACACATACCGTAACGTTATATTCAAGCAGTTAACATATAATAATGTATAAGAATGTTGAAGGTGACATCAACTGGGAGGGAGGGGGTGTCAAATTTTGGTTGCCGTCAATTGTGAACGGCCCCTAAGTGACTTAGTAAGTCAATCCATTTTCATACCCATATAATATCTCCATCTATTACAATACAAGATTGACATGAATGAATTGAAAAATATTGGCTACTTCCTCCCTTGAAGTTAAAGTGTAAGAATTAATTTATCCAGCTGCCTACGAGTGGGATATATACAATAGTACATTACTAATTTGAGCAATGCAAAAAAGGCAATTGAAAATCTAATCAAATAATTCTTTAGATGAAAAATTCTGCGTTGTTCACCTCTTCCCATTATCCATGGTTGAACTTGAACTTGAAGTAGCTTTAAAGAACGTAAGTTTGAAATCCAGTTGCATTACTAATGATACATGTACTGTAACTGTAACTGATGTTTCTTTTTATTGCTACAGGAATTTTTATTTTTATTGGTAAATATTTCTTACTTTAGGTCATGCATGGCATTGGCAGCACGATTTGGTAATTAAAAATGTAGCAGCAGTTGAATGATTTCTTAAGTTAAGCAGATTTATTGAATAGGCAAAATTTATGGATGAAGAAGAGATGGAAGGGAAAGTTGATGAAATCAAAGAAGAAAGCAATTGCAGAATAGCATGCCCTATGAGTATGACAGTTAGATAACAGGTCACTTGATAGTCTTTCAACTGATTGTAAGATCTCTTACCACTCAGTGGTGGGAGTTTCAATGGTCACTCTAATTTTCAACAATTTCTTTTTTAAACCATCAACCATTTCATTTTTAAACCACCAACGCAAATGAACATTTGAAATTAATTATCATTACTTGGCAACTTTTTTAAATTTTACCATGCCGTCAGATATTCAGCAGTAAAAAAAACCCCCAAAAAACTGCTTTTGACTCCTACTTGACGTCTTTATGTCTTGATTAATTACCAACTTCAATGATAAGTATGAGATGGAACTATGTTAAAATGATTCCACATCAGGCATCTGGTGTAATGCACATGTTTATTTGCTATCACTCAAAAAGTCATACATTGTTCAATGTTGTTACATGTACATGGTACATGCCTTTGTCCAGATTCATAAAAGCAAATTTCTAGAAAATAAGGAATGAAAAATATTGCTCTTTAAAAACAAAATATCACAATTATAAGTATATTACTACACCATGTATCATCATGCAGACTTACAGAGACAAAATTATAAATCAACAAGCTAACAAAAAAAACATGAACAAGAGGAGAAAGGTTTTCCTTTTGGTAGTCTAGTGATTGTGTAATAAGTCAGTTATGTCCCTTCCTTTTGCCTTAAAAGTGAAGAATTTTTAATATAGTAGATAATTTGGTTATTCTTAACTGTTTATTTTACTCTGCTTTTGGATGTCATTGTTATTCTAAGATTGTTTACCTTGAAGCAGGCTACATCCTGTATCTTTCTTCTCTAATCTCTGGCCGTGATGGTATAACAAAAGCATTTTCATTTACAAGGGTAACTGTAATGTCAGATTAGCCCTAATAGTAATACTAACACATACAGTATACAGCTTTGGTTATTTTTATGCAGCAAGAAAATTAATGAGAACTCTTTTGTCCACCTCTGTAGTTAAGCCTGAGGCTGGATTATTCCAGTCTCTCTTTGCTTAACTTCAACAACAAAAATTTATGGGATGTAAAGGTATGTATGTTTTCTTCATTGTTGTTAGTGTTACATGTACTTGTAAAATTTATGCAGTCAAGTAGTGCAAGTTATGAAGTCTTTGCTTGCATATATGGGAGTTTGGTTGTGTAGTGTATACAGTGCAGCCCACTTAAATAAGTTATACCACATCCTCTCTGTAGCGACATGGTGCCCAAGTCCCAAATTTTTTCCTTTATATCTTTAGTAATAAAAAAAAACATAACGACCCATATTTTAGTAAAAACCCTGTATAGCTACATCAATGTGTCGGTAATCAGCAAAATCAAATCAATATTTTGGTCACCATAGACACATTGGCGGCGTAAATGGTAGATACATTTGGAGCTGTGCTAGGAATAGTGACAGAGGAACTTGACATACTATAATTATACACATGTATTTAAAGCCGTCAACATTATTATATTGATGAAGGAGGCCTACTAGCCTCTCCTCATATTCAGTTGTCATCCGTAGGCCTATTGTCAATTCTTCTTAAATAATATACATTGATGAAAAGTTGCAATTGTTTGTTACCAAACTTGTTTCACATCCATAATGGAGAACTGACTTGGCAACTAAATGTACCTTCCATCAACTATGAAAAGACATTTGATAGCGTTGACAGAGAAGCCCTGTGAAAATTATGAGACATTACAATTACAGGATACCACAGAAACTGGTAAGCCTAGTTAAAAGTAAGCATTTATGAAGGGACAAGCTGCGGAGTAATTCACATGGGGCAACTAAGTGATAGTTTCAACAAGACAGGAGTTAGAGAGGAGGTATGCTGTCACCATTCTTGTTTATTCTTGCAATTTACTGGCTGATGGAGACAACCAATGGAAGAAGAAACGGCATACTGTGGACACCTTGGATGATCTGGATTTTGTTGATGATAATGCTCTCCTTCCTCATTCACATCAACAGATGCAAACATAATCAGATAGTTGAACAGATTGTCAAAATCAATTGGTCTCAGGATTCACACAGTAGGAAAGACAAAGATTTTAAGATCAATTCACAAGATAAAGATGAAGTCCTTTGTTTACCTCCAAAGTATTATCAGTTATAAAGGAGGTACAGAAGAAGACATCATAACAAGGATAAAGAAGGCAAGAACAGCTTTTACTTTTAGGTCACTAGACTACATCTGGAAAGACAAAACGATCTCCTTGAAAACCAAACTCAGAATATTCAACTGGTTTGTGACTGTAATGTTAAACTTTGTTTTAGACTTGGTTGACCTGGTAAATTTCAACTAATATGGCAAAGAAAGAAATGTTTACACCTACACAGGTACAATATATTTACATTTATAGCTTACACTTACAGAGATTAAAGGTTTGTTTTTTCTTAAATATGGCAACACATGGGATATGGTTGAGGCCGTAAAGTATTAAAGAATATTGAAATGCAAGATGTAAATTAATGTATAATTATAATATACAATACAACACACTGTAAAAAATAAAACATCAAATTTTTGCTTCTTCGTGGATCACAAGTTTTAGGCATGTTGCTCAACTGTTACAAAACATGAATGACCATAAAGTCATCATAAAGAGGTACTATTTACAACCTTGCAAAACATTGGAATATTAACAACGTTCAATATGACCAGAAGTAATGTTGTTTTTAATTATTTTTTATTGTATCTAAAATTAATCAAATTTCACAATTTTCAAGAAATCACAATTGTAACAAAAAAAGAAACATAGAAGGGAAATTTTATATTAAAAATGTTAGGATATAAAGCTGCCAAAATATGAATTAAAAATTCTTGTTATATGAGGATAGCTGGAATGTATGAAGCAAAATGCAAAGTGATTACGTAAATTATACATAGAAATTATCATTTTTTCTTCATATAGATCCTAACTGCCATACAGCCTAAGGAGGACATTTTCAATTAATTTGAAAATAAATGCATTTTTTCTAATTTCGAACTTCTTAAATGAATGCTAGAAAATTCTCCCAACTTTCCTTTTAAAAAATTCAGTATTCATTGTCTATTATTATCAAATATTAAGATCTTGCAAAAGGTACACAAATTATTTACGCACGATTATGATATATTGTAAAGAAATTGGCCTGAAGGCTGAGAGGCCTGAAAGCAAGTTTCATGGACATCAAGCGCAGCAGCTAACATTGGTCCGAGGAAGGTGACAGGTGACATGTAATTGAAACTGTACATGAAATATATTTTATATGTATGAAGCTATTCTATTTACAGGTGTTATTTATTATATTGCTAAAATTCAATATCGCATTAAAACAATTGTCGATATTTTTTTGGAATGTAAAATAAGGAATGGGTAAAAATAACTAGGTCATACATACAATTCCGTATTTTTGGATATAATTACATGTATCTACATTTATGAGAAATCTAATAGTGAGGCATCTTCTGGTTTTAAAATGGCAAACTAAATTATGTTAAGCACAAACTATAGTACTCTTCATCTTCTTGTAAAATAACAAAATCAATTAAATCAACTTCAAATCATCGGGTTATAATTTGTTTTTCGTTTTTGCACTTTTTGGCTACTGACAAATAGATCAAACTCAAATAATATCACTTGATTTCAGTTGAAGTTCTAGCTCTAAACTTTAAGTTTTAACTCTCTCCTGTTCAAGACAGGCTTCTTACATGTATTATAAGGTTTTGTTTCATAAGACACTGTCAAGTTGTTGTTATTATCATAATCATAATGTACCTTGTACATTTATAAGCGCTAAGAGAATTTTTTTTTAACCATGGATATGAGCTATATAAATATAAATGCTTTTCATATCATTATTATTATTATTATATACATTCAATACATTTACTAATTACTTATAAAGAAATGAGATTATTAATTCCTTTCTTATATGACATAAGCCATCTTTATTATAGTGTATTTGAAATCAGGATGTTTTTTCACGTTTTTTGTTGGGTTTTATTTCTATTTTTACGCTATATTCAATCAGAGAGATGTATCTCAACAATGAATTTCGTCATAGTTTGGTCAATGTGTCTCCCTAGTTGAAGTTAGCATATTTGCTAACTCAGATCCAAATGAAGCGTGTAAAAAATTTGACACTCACTTGCTTTATTATGAATCAACACACTCATGGATTTTCATAATTATAAGAATGTGCCATCAAGAGGAGGCCCTGAATTGGTGTCAAAGGGTGAAAGGGCAATTTTAGATTTGTTAGTCTTGTCAAGATAGACAATAAAGTAATGATGAAAGAAATTGGAGGTTTGGACAGAACTTTAATACACAAGAAATGGCTAACGTTGGGATGGATACGAAAATCTGCTTCCACTGACAAAAGAGATTCTCAATGGCCCAAGAAAACAAATTCCAAGTTACTTCCTTAATTCAAGAACTAAATTGATAGCAAAATTCCATCTTCCAGTCACGGCTGAGGATAAAAGGAACTAGTGAACAAACTTTGATGTCCCTCCATAGAAAGGGTAAAAAAAGTACTGCAAAGCAAACTAAGTTGACCAGGTCCAAGGGGTCATTATGATGAACCTGATACATTGTAGTGATTTAGAATATTAAGTATATCAAGAGGTTCTATCCAACTTGAACACAATTATTAAACTATCTCATTCTACCATTAGTATCATTCTATCTCCAAAATGAGAATTAGATTGATGAAAAACACAGCAAAAAATACATAAATAATAACACATCTGTTCTCAGCTGTAGGTTAGAATGAAAATGAAAAGATCAGGTGCTGCCTTTTGTTAATATAATGAGATTAAATCACAAAGTTCATGCAACTAAAATCTCTGAATAATAACTTCAGAGGAGAAAAAAAAAAATTCTTCTCCTTCTTTCTTTCTTTCTTTTTTTTTATTTTTCAAGCAATCGTTAGTGATAACTATTAAACTTCTTATTGAAGTCATTATATCTATTGTTATTCAGGAGTGAATATTCCTTTCAGTTTTCATTGATTTACTTGCTTAGATACTAACCTTAGCTTTTATTCTTAGATGTGTTTGTAGAGAAAAAATATCAATTTACATCAGGAGACAAAAAGGCTTTTGATTTTTAAAATATGTCAAAATTATAATAATAATAATAATAAACAACAAACACCAACTGATTTCTTTTTCTAATCTGCATAAAAACATTCTGACTCAATTTTTAGTAATAGCATAACAAAACAAAAAACAACAAAAAACATGAAATGACATTGTTTATAACAACAAAAATTCATTATATTATTATATTATATGCCATTGCTAAAATATCAAGTCTGTTGCAGTTGCATGGTCCATACATAACACTTTCTATAGATGGTTATTTACATTGAAAATAAACTGTTTTAACAGCAAGTCCTAGCAAAATTATCAAGCTAATAATATTGCGATAATTCATAAAAAATCTAAATCAAATAATGGAATTCTTTTCTACAACTGCAAAGATTTAGAAAAGTTATCAGCATGTTGCTACATATGAGGACATCAAATGACATGTGGTGTATGCCTACATAAAACTAAAACTTAGCATACATTACACTTTTACACCTGACAAGTATAAAATGATGCCCTCTCAACCAGAACAAACAAAGAGAGTCATCTTCCCCATAAAACACAGAGGCAGCTTTAAGGATATTATCAGTACCGGGTAATGGCTTGGATTAGATTTCATTTCAAATGCAACAGCAAGGTAATAATATTATATTACAATATGTGTGTGTACATTCATTACCAGTGTTGGCACCATCTAACCATTACCATCTTATTCTCTTTTCCTGTCAACAGGGAATCGGCCGAAGGAGAGCTCATGAAGAGAGAGTAGATTATTACTATGTTTTTCTACTGGATGAGCTTTTGTTTTTGTTACCCATTTGTTTGTAACCTAAATCATCACTTGTTAAATGTGTGGCATGTGTGCCATTGTGGTCTAGAAACAGACATTTGGCCTGAGGACCAAAGTTGAGTCTTTGGGAAAGTGAAGGCTCTTTACACTTATTTTCTCACCATATTCAGGTCTGAAAAGAGTAACTGACAATACTGCCAGGTAGTGCATAGCATTCCAGAGACCTCATCACGGACCCGAAGAAGATCCAGCAGAGTGTCTGGAATGTAAGGAACAAGAACAGCATAAAACAAATGCCAATAACAGCCGTCAGCATGACATTATAGACAAATTAGATAATATAGCGCCATGAGGGGAACTTTTTGTATCGGCTGATATGCAAAAGGTAATTATGATTCCATTCATGACGGAAGTGAAATGCTGAGTTTTTACCAACAGGTTGGTAGCCTTCCACGAGACATTTGCTCCCCTTGGAGAGCAAAGAAAAAAACTGTACCCCAAACAAGTTCTGGCGGTCATGTGGCACGAAGCCATTGCAGGCCGCTCTGCCATGGACGTTACTTCTGCCTTTGTCAAGGCAATCAATGACATAGCGGAAGATGCCAGTTAACATAATCATATGGTGTGATAACTGTTCCAGACAGAACCAAATTGGTTTTTGTTCCCGTCCCTTGTGAGAATTTTAAATGACACAAATTCACTGCCTTTATTACAGAGCATAACAAATACCTTGTGAGGCAGGACACACATTCATGTATTGCGATTCCTTTCGTGGACTTGTCGAAAATAGTATGAGGAGAAGGGTTTCGAACAATTTTGAGGATTTAATTTCTTGCACTGAAACTGCTGGTGGTGGACCAAAGACGATTGAAATGCATTTTGATGACTTTAAAATGTGGGACAAAGTCAAAAGTAAACGTGTAACTGGAGGTACATCCGTGACAGTGCCAAAATTGAAAGACATTCAGTCGCTAGATTTCTGAAGGGATCAAAATCCTTAAATTTCAAAATGTGTCATAATATGATGATGATTTCGTGGAAGTAGACTTTTTAATGAAAAGAATACAAAAAGGAATTGACCAAGGACAAGGAATGCCAGAGGCAATGAAAAAAGATGGAGGAATTCCAAAGTGAAAAAAAGAAGGCATTATCAAGGCTCTCTGCAAAATTATGCCCGAGCAAAAGACACTTTTTTTGACCAATCTATCGACTAATGACGACTCCGTTGATCTTAAAGAAAACTAGTATTCTATCATTCTATCAATTTATCATGTCAACATCCTTCATCATTTTGTATTTTACAACCCTTTTCCGCTTTGAATTTGAATTCTTGACGTACTTTTTCAGTTTGATCCGCTCAATAAGCAATTTCAGTGATGGATTTTTTAAAACTTTCTGGTTCATTTTATTTCTTTTATGTTTTGAATATAGAAATAAAGATCTATATTGCTGATTATATTTCATCCCAATTCTCTAAAAATTCATTTACAACTTACTATGATCAGCATGTCAAGATCAACAATCGTTATCTTTATCATCCATTATCACCACCATGATAAGAAATGCTTTTTTCTTTAATGTATCATGTTTTAACTGACACATATATTTAATTAATATGTATGAAAATCAATATATTATAAAATTTTATTATCAATCATTAGTAGTTAGTAGGCTACTTCACAAGAAAAGAAAATTCTACTTGAATCGAACATTATTCGAATTCCATCACTTTACAATGCATGTTTTAATATTATTATTGAAAGCTTGTAAGCCCACTGCGAAATTAATATTGTTTGTTTATTGAGAGAGAGAGAGAGAGAGAGAGGGTGGGAGAGGGTTGGAGAGAGAGAGCGAGAGAGAGTGTTTATAGTATAAATTGTATGCGAATGTGTGTGCAGTTAATATTCCAACCTTATTGAACTCAACCTTCAGTTTTCTCACTAAATCCTTTGTCATTTTGCCTTTGATTTTCTTTTGTAATAGTTTCATTATTTCTTATGCTTCTTATTTGCATTTGTTTTTGTTGATGTTTTGTTTGTGTGGTCATTTTGATTAAAAGTCCATGTTAGACACTTAAGATTCCTTTTGTTCATGATTGTTTAAAGCATGAGTTGCCATGAGTTATTATTCATTATCCATTTCTCATTATTCTCTTCCAACATTTCTTACATCATTATTTTCTTCTATCCCTTTTGTGAAAATGTATTTCTTGATTTAAGTCATGCTCAAACCAAAACATTTTGAAGATCAGGTTATTTCAATAAGAGTACATTGGAAAAATGTGTGCATTCCAAAAGACCTTTTCTCAATATAAAACACATTTATTCTATGCTGGTCATGAATAATGTCTTTCATTGGAGTATTCTGGATAAATGTGTGCAATGTGAGACCTTTTTTCAGCATGCTCCGATAAAACACATTTATCCTAGGCTGGCCTTGAAGAAAAATGTGTTTCATCAGTGTATGCTTGATAAATGTGTATGATTCAAAAGACTTTTTTCTCACCATGCTCGGATAAAAAACTTAAATCTATTCTAAATAATTAATCTGATCAAATTTCTTGACAAAATTTTTAACTCCAATAGATTATGACACACCCCCTTTCATAAGAAACGATTAGATTTACATATTGAAGCTATGTGACCACTCTTCATTATCGTTATTCATTATCTAGACACAACTTAACCACTATAAATGAGATTAACAAATCCGAACCAGAATTTTGAAACAACAAACTTATATTTCCGTTTCATCTTCCTGAACAACATGGTAGTCCAACATCTGCACAAATATCGATGAGTCTTTCACTGGTCCTGCAAACCTGGCATAGATTTTAGCAAGACCTGTCACTGACCCAGTGTCAACCTGACCTTCCCAGACATATCCAACTTTCCGCTTCAAGTGATGCCACACTTCATTAATATGAACAAACACCTCCAAGGCTTGGGGAATGTCCAGTCGAAAAGTCACGCGCCTATCGGTCATCAAATCCCCGGCTAGAGGTTCATGGAGAGAACAATGCTGCCATTTTTGATAGGTCTTAGGAAACTGGGCAGTGCTGGGACTTGGCTCCTGGCAAATGATGAGGTAACGGAAAGCACAATCCAAAGACTGAGAGTCTCCTGTGAGATCAGCCGCGTAAAGTGAGAAAATAAAGAATCCTTCTTTAGGGCAACGGACCAAATAGTTGGCCCCC
The DNA here is from genome assembly GCA_032466395.1 of Aegires albopunctatus. NCBI lineage: Eukaryota > Metazoa > Mollusca > Gastropoda > Nudibranchia > Aegiretidae > Aegires > Aegires albopunctatus. The sequence continues at coordinate 1,028 of JASKDV010234983.1, read as the reverse complement.
TTGTCATTGCGAGATCTGAGGAAGACATATCTATCGATGTCTGTGATGGCACCATCACTCACATCAAAGTATTGGAACGTATGAGTAAGACGAATGTCTTTGCACAGACTAAAATTGATTTCTAAATAATCACTGTTGCACACTACTAGAGGATCGATATGGCTGTCAGCGGTAATGCCGAGATTGTCCATGACAGGAGTAGGTCCAAAGAATGGGACAGGGGGATAAGGAGGTGATGGTGCCCCAGACATCCCAGTGCAATGTACAAGAAATGAACAAGCACTTTCCAAACACTCTGATCTCCAGTAATCACCAGTGTAAACTGAGAAATAATAAAGTCCAGTTGCCGGCAATGCAAGGGTGAAAATGGCTTCATTTTTTATAAATCTCAATAATGTCCTACCTTCTATCTGTCTAACTTCACTAGGCAAACGATTCACAGGCTCCAACATAGATCCAAACCCGAGAATTTTTGGTGTAAGAAGACGAACTTCTAACATACCTGTATCTGAGACTAATGTGGCACCATAATTTGAATAGAAACGAAGTCCATAATTAAAAAATGGGGATTTGACTACAGGCAAATTAAGAAATTCTGAAAAAGGCAGTGGGATTTCTAATAACTGCCATGCTGGGTCGTCAGGATAATGTTGATAAATATGGTCCTCTGGGTCAGTCAAAAAGTAGAATTCATCATACCTGAAAAGGAAGACAGATATGAATTTTAGCAAATAATGTTGGGTGGTTTTTGTTTTGGTTTGTTGTTTGTTTTTACCTTTCCTTCTCCAATAGATTTTTTCAAATGTGAATTTCAAGTCAACATTAGGGGAAAAAATAAACTTCTTTTCTTAATAAATCAAGCTAATACACCATTACTCTGAATATATTTGTCTTGTGACAGAATAGTCAATTTCAATAAAGATGACACACTACTGGTTAAAATGAACCTCCAGAGTTAGTTAGTTAGTTAGTTATTTGAAGTTTAAGGGCTCAGTCAACCACTAGGGTTATCTCAGAGTCCATGAAAA
>JASKDV010234872.1:0-18135 GCA_032466395.1 Aegires albopunctatus | reverse complement strand
CAAGCGTTGGTTGACATTTGCTATCGTTTTGAAGTGACATGATCCAGAAATAGCGGGCACTTAGGCGAAAGAGCTTTATAGCGGGCGGGCACTTAGAGTGATGAAATTGATAGAAAAAATTCTGTTTCGGCGGAAAAGCGGGCACTTAGGCGAAACGGGCATTCAGCCGGAGGGCACCCACGCGAAAAATACTGTTTCAGTAGTATCACCAAAGTAGTGGACATGGGTCAAATTCAATACAACAGCAACAACTAGTCTAGATTAGAGATATTAGAATGCTACGTTAGTTATCTCCAGCCTCTTTTTTGCCTAGATCCAGTAGCTGAAGGCTCAGATCCAATACTTTTTATTCGATATTGACGATAAGGGTAAAATAATATGAACGTGAACTTTGTTTCGTTTCTTTGAGTAAATTCCTCTTTGTTTCAATGTATTGGAAAAAAATCAATTATAAAATATTTGCTGCTCTTTGGGCGTTAAATTGAAAATTTTCAAACCTTACTTTGTTAAAATATTTTGTAACCGAAATGTCGAAAAAATGATGGATAATAAAATTTTTTTTTTTTTTAAATTCCCAGTTAAACCAGAAAGCAAAACAAGAGTTACCAATAGACTATGAGATAGTTGATGACGGTGACTTTTATCATACATGTCTCCGTGATTTGATTGAGCTGAAACGGAATGAAGAAACAGATCCTATCCTTGCTAACAAGTAAAGTGTATAGTTTGTTATGATTTGTTTTTCTTATTGTTGCCATTCTTGTTATTGTAAGTATTATTTTTATCATAATTATTATTTCTATGTCATTAATTACATAATGTAAGCTTTAAATCAATAGAGGTACCATGAGGGATCATATTTTCAGATTGCTTCCAATGATTCAAACCACATTTACTGTGCTTTTGACAACTATGTGTTATTGTACATGCCAAATGTCAAAGTGACATAAGAACAAGGTGTCCAGTTATCATAGCTGTAATCTAAACTTCAGGTGGTTGGTTAGCCATTCAATAAGGGGGGGATGGGGGGGTGAAAAGCTGATTCAAAATAAAAAGAGAGAGAGAGATGAGCTCGGGAACTAAGGAGGAACATGAAGAGAGGCTCTCCACACAAGCCATAGCAGCAGCTAAAATATTTTTGATCTATATATGAGTACATAAATGAGCTGTGAAAGCTTTTTGACAACTATTTCTTGTATTTTGTTGTCGTTTTATACAGACACTGGCTTGAGATTCAAAAACTTCGAAACAAGCACAAAAGAAAAGTTGACACACGGGCTAGTAAGGGCAGAAAAATAAGGTAAGAGATAGGTAGCTTCTTTACATAAGTGATTAAGAAGTAAGTTTTAGAGGTTCACGTGTGAAATTGGTGGGAAGGGGATCATTGATGTAAAGTCTGTAAAGTGTAAGCCTGTATCTAAGAATAAGAAAAAGAAATCTCTGTATAATGACTTGGTTTCTGTGGTCACTTTTCATAATAAAATAAAATAAATAAAGGAAAAATGATTTGATCAATCTTTCACTTTCACTTTATTTCTCTCCAAATCTCAAATTTTCACCACCCTAAGCAGACCTCCCTACTCCCTAGTATTGTAGAAAATCTGTGATCATTACAGAAAACACGTTTGGACCACACCAAAATTCAGAATTACAAAAATTGTCAGTAAATTACAGATTTTTGAGATAAATACATTTTGGCTGTGCGATCACTTATCTCTACTTTAAGTATTAGATTTGTTTCCATCAAGACAACAGTCAAGAAGCCAAGACATTCAGAACTCCATGTATATCTAGAATCTTTAAAAAACTAGACAATAATAAACCTTCTTTGAAGAAAAGTAGTTTCATTAAGCACTTTAAGAAAATTTCAATATTATTAACGCAACATTTATTTGTTAACTTTTGTTAAGTCACTGCCCCGTTACGGAAATGTATGTCAAATTACAAAAAAAATTATGAAGCCATTACAGAGTTTTGAATTTAAAACTAGGAAGGTCTGCCTAAACAGAAATATCAATCCGTTGAAATTGCCTTTTTTAAATATCATCATGGAAAATAATATAAATAAAATTGAGATGTAAAAATATTTGGTTTTTAAAATCTGTGTCAGTTGCATAGCTGCCAACCAATAAGATAACATTATACTAATTATGATTTGACCAATCCAAATATCATGATTGATTTCAACTTCTGTGAAAATTTCTGCTTCTGTCACTTCCTCCTGATCAACTAGGCTTGAAAGAGCTATTTTGAAGGTAAGGCAGCTTCAATATTTGCCTTCTCGAAAATAAAATAATGGGTGTTAGCATAAGGCTGCGAAGAAAGTATGATTTTGTCATCTGAAAAGTTGGCAGCTATGCAGTTGTTGTATAATAAACAGTTATTTGATATGATTTAAATTCCTGGTATCTTCACATGTGTATTAAGGGCCATAGTAAAAATTTCAAATATTGGCTTAGTAGTGATACACCCCGCAGAGTGGAAAGTGAAAGATAATGTTAAAGAAATGTAGATAGAATTTTTATTTTTATTTGACCCATTGGAAATAAATTAAAATGGGTCAAAAAGAAAAAATGGCTAAAGCGGAAAGAAATTTTAAAAAGTTTCAATTTTTTCTATACATTAAAACCTCGGTTTAACGTACTCCCTTCGGACCACAAAAATAGCTGAGGTACGTTGTAGCCACATTTCCAAAGGAAAGTCATGTGATCAATGATAATTCGTTACTCTGTGATGATACATGTATCTGCTAAAACTAAAACAACATTAACTGAATGAACTCCCCTATTTCCACAAGCACAACTCCCTAACACAGTTTGGAACAGGGCTTAACGTATATAAAAATAAGAATTGCTGAGACTACAGTAATCAAAGACAAGTGAAATGATAATGTCAATCACAATGTAGTCTCATCAGTCTCAATCTACACACAAACAAACCCCTATCATTATTATTACATTTAAGTGGATTTTAATTGGTCGAAGAAATCATACACGTCTTTAGGTTTTCCAATGGTTGGACAGTGGAAATCAGTGGGAGTGATTCAAGCCCCACCTCTTGTCATTGCTCATTGTCTTTCATATTACTGCTACCCTAAATTAAGTTAAATTCCATGGGGCAATAGACTCATAATCAGACATGGTGTTGACCTGCAAAATGCCGACATCTGTAGATCTAAGGAAACGGGGGAGAATAGTACCTTGTTATAGAGTCAAGAGTCATATGATGCAACAATAGTTTCCCTGTAAATTGTAAATCATTTATAAAGAAGATGGATGATGCACGATCAGGTGTGAACATCTGATTTCTAGCTTCCTCGAGACCATGGCTAAATTTTACAACCTTCAACCGCTTGCCCATGATAATATTATGTCATAGTTGTTCAGTAGAAGTTGTTCTATTCACTGTGAATTTTGTTCCGGGTTCGAATCTCATTGGAGACACCGTGTTTAACTCTTGGGCAAGGTTATTTGCACGAATTTCCCACGTTTGCGGCGCTGTTCTTACGGCTGACGCTCGGTGACAGTAAATACCAAAAGACATAATATTTTCCTTCGGGGATGAATACGTGGTATTTTATTTTTTTATTTATTTAGTGAAGAGATTATCGAGTCTTGATACTATGGGAAAACAAGTACATTGTAAAAAAGGATTTAATGAAATAATGTCCCCAAAACTGTCCATTGCATCCAAAAGTACGTTTAAGCCAAGTACGTTGTAGACCAGGTGGTTTATGAAGAAAAAACTACTTTAATAAAGGTACTTTGCAGCCGAGTGTATGTTATAGACCAGGATTGTTAAACCGAGGTTTTACTGTATAAACTGAAAGCATCGAAAGTCCAACTACGGTTAAACCGAAAACATTTTGACCTGACTGGTCATCCGTGACCAACCAGAAACTTGAAAAACTGAAAGTTTGCAAAGCTTTTGGCCTAAATCTATTTAAAGACTTCTACACTGTTGGTCAGTTTATGGGCCCAGCCACAGCCAATTCTAGTGATTGACCACTTCGACACTCTGATCTAACCTTATGACAAGGCCAGAGGCTGCGAAGTATGATTGGTTGTGTGGTACAGACGAAGAAGTCCGCGAAGTTAGCAATAGGCGCTGTATGTAGCAGGGATGTAAATCTTTCAGGTTTTGCCTGAATTCAGATTATTTCAATTTAGGAGATTTTTCTTCTTTTTCATTGTTCTCTGGCAATAGCCACACAGGTTAAATAACACAACCACATCTCTCCTTTCACTTCATGTCTTCCGGTCTTCTTCTTGTTCAATGAATGGCGTTTTGTTGGGCTGTGAACTAGATTCTAGATCTAGATAGATTGAAGGGATTATGTTTGAAATAGACTTTATTCAGATAGATCTTGATTCTTCTAGGCCACATTGTTGCAAAACTGAATAGCCTATTCTCGCTGTAGGATATCGTAGTGTCTTTTAGCCTTAATTTCTTAGATCTATCTAGATTGATATAGATTCTGATTCTAGATCAAAATCCATCTAAAATGATGAAATCAAGTGGTGATCTTAGATCATTCTTTTAAGGAACAGTAGATTAATATGGTTAGACTTCTAGAAGATCTACCTCATTAAAGTCATTATCAATATCATCATTAAGCCTAATTAATATTAAATGGTAAGATTATCATGTAGCCTATTTAACTATACACATTGTATATTGAACCACACTAGTATTTTACTGAAAGCCACTGCCCGCGATAGTTTCAGGCAATTTTTTTGCTGGTCATTTACATCCCTGATGTAGGCCTGCATTCACCCATAGAGATAGAGATAGGCCTAGGAGCTAGCACAAGAGTGTAAGAAAGAAACATACTGTGTAGAGCTACTCTTTGGATTTCAAAATTAGAGTTCCTTTGGGTTTCTAAAAGGTCAATGGAAGAAAAAAGGAAAGAGAAGAGTGAGAAAGCCATTACTGAGTGGCCTTTTCTTCCTGCCACTTCCCACGAAGGAAATGTAATATCATTTAGTGTGGGTTCCGCTTCTAAGATTTGCTCCTTGTCCAGCTAGCAACTTTGTTTAAATCGAAATAAAAGCAACCGCCCCTCGAATTTCTGGTTAACCAGTTTCTACTACTTTTTTCCATTTCAGATATCACGTAAAGGAAAAGTTGAAGAATTACATGGCGCCCTATGACAAATCCTTTTGGAGTGAAGAACAAAGGTGAATATTTGTGAATGTATTTACAGTGAAATCCATTTAAAGTCAACTCGCTTAACAGCAACTCTCACTTAAAGTCAACACCACATACATGGCGGTTCCATTTTGTTCCTCTTTGTTTATGGATTTCTTTTTATGATAAAGTCAGCTGCCTCAGAGTGATATCCACTTAATGCCAACACCTCAAAATACCAAAAGATAAAAACAAGCTAACCAAGAGAGAGTATTTTGTTTTCATTTTTTCAATCACTCCCTAATGCTTAGCCACAGCACATGCTTTCTCGCTGTGTATTTCAGTCTGGGCCTTTAATTTCTTAGCTAGCTTTTACAATCATCTCTCTCTCTTTCTTTCTCTCTCTCTCTGTCTCTGTCTCTGTCTCTCTCTCTCTCTCTCTCCATACCTATAGGTTGGGTCCCCTGAAATGAATAAGGTCGACATTCCTTAATGTCAAAACTTTTTTTTTTCGGTCCCGAGGTGTTGACTTTAAGATGATTACACTGTATGTAGTATTTTTTAAAACTTTTTTTTAACTATTTTTGTCAATTGTCTCTAGTTGCTAGGCTTCTTGTGTTGGTCTGCCACATAGCCAGAGAATTCAAAATAACACATACTATTCATTTTTTATAACCTTGGCTCTCTTATATAAAAGATCATTTTATTATACAAGAAATGTGAGCAAAAATAAATGTTATGAGAGATAACTGGTGTTGATGGAATTTCTTACAAGTTTTATCACAATATATGTGAAATTCTTTCGTGTCATGACAGATTGTGTGAGCAACTAGTTATATTGTTTTTCCTGAAACTTTTTCTCCACACATATTCAGCCTTAATTATGAAATTATTGTTTTACTTTTTGTTTTATTAGAGAGGATTTGTTCAAGGCCTTGTTTGGAGGTAGGAGAATTGAAGAGACTGAAGATTCTGCCAACAAGGATATTACAGAGCCATTCACTATCAATATTGGGCTATGATTGTTTACAACTTTAATTAATTATTGGAATATTTTGATATTGAAGATTAATTCAGGATTGAAAAGATGCTTTAAATGTTATTAATATGATATTTAATAAGAATTTATAATAAAGTCACATGTACAGCCCAAATATTGGATTTATTTCATGTTCGTCTGAATATCAGTAATATCACCTTGATTTCGCAGGTGTGAATATATTTCCACTCTTCAAGCTTGTCATAATTTCTTAATTCTCAGTGGATTTCAATGAAATTTCATTTATAGTATTTAGATTATGAACATATAGGTTGTCCTACATTAAAGTTTTATTGAGTTTTACCCATTTCCACTCCTTTGGTTATCTCAGGGTTTTTCCAAGACTTCCTTATATATAGCCAAGGTTCTTTTACATGCTTATATATACACATGGGACTTCGTTTAAAAAGGACGAAGGCATTTGTTATGGCAGCCATCACAATAATCACTTATTTTCCTTTTCAATTAATGTCAGCCGGGTGACTTGGTGGGATCGTACCCCGCTAGATACAAATTTTCTCGATAACCACTGGCCATTGGCGGTGTGTCCTTATGTAAGACACTTTGTACCATCTACCTCACTCAACTCAGGTGTGAATGAGTACCTGACTGTTAAGACAGCGTTGTCCATGTTGCCCTGCATGTTTTTCGACAATTGCGGCCCGATTGATCTTTTTGTGCTCACATGTGTCGTAGAGTCTCCAATTTGCTGATTGACACAGTCACGACACCGTCGGAAAGTCGACAGATTTGCTTTGAGGTTGTGCCGACGTCTGCATTTCAGAAAAATGCAAATAATGCCGAGAAAATGTGCATTCACGCATGCGCAGTGCAATTTTTGGTTATTATTTCCTGTGCCGCCACCTAATAAAGAAAAGACAACTCTCACAACTCTCAGTGAAAGTGATATTCTCTAGATCTACTGTAAAGTTTACAATTAAAATCATCATACCTGAAAAATTTCTAGATCAGTCAGCATATCTCAAAGCCATTGAAAATGGAGTTCAAAATAAGTTTCGATAGAATTGGCAAAAAAAAAAGACTGCGGAATTTGCGAGAAAGATCGCTGAAACGGGTCGATCTAGATCTATTTGCCTTTGTTAAAAGCCAGGCTATGGAGGTAAGTGAATGTAGGTCGAGCATACATGATTAATTTCTTTGAATTTGAACTCCAGTAGAGTGCAAGATCTATCGTAGTATGAAGTAACTGATGCCTGATTTATTTCAAGTCTATTGTCCTATACTGTTATACTTAATAAAACTAGAGCTATAGCTGGGAAATCATTAAATATTTGTAAATTTGGTGAGCATAAATGTGGAGAAAAAAGTTCAGACAATCTGATGAAGATTCACGTGCAGGTCTAGGTATCATTTTTGCTTTATTTTGCAAGCTAAACTCAATTCTTGATTGTTTAAATGTATTTTAAGCATATACAATAAAAACTGGTATCCTTGGACAGAACTTACCCCTGGTACTTGGGGGATTATTCTATCCTAGGACAGAACTTATCCCTGGTACTTGGGAGTATATTCTATACTAGGACAGAACTTACCCCTGATACTTGGGGGTTTATTCTATCCTAGGACAGAACTTAACCCTGGTACTTGGGGGTATATTTTATCCTAGTGCAGAACTTACCCCTGGTACTTGGGGGTATTCTATCCTAGTGCAGAACATACCCCATGGTTCTATTGTTCGACTTTTTCATGGACTCTGAGATAACCCTAGTGGTTGACTGAGCCCTTAAACTTCAAATAACTAACTAACTAACTAACCACTAACAACAACGGTCAGCTGGGTGACTTGGTGAGATCGTACCCCACTAGATACAAATTTTCTCGATAACCACTGGTCATTGGCGGTGCGTCCTTGTGTAAGACACTTTGTACAATCTACCTCACTCAACTCGGGTGTGAATGAGTACCTGACTGAAAAGACAGCGTTGTCCATGTCCAAAAATTGTAATTGCACCTAGCAGGCTGCCAGACTTGTCCTATGTGTTCTGTGTTGCTGTTGGTCAGGATAAGTTGAAAGTCATAGTATAGCACTTAGAGCTAAGGTGCCTTGGAATTAGGCACTATATAAATGAGCTCTTTAGATTCTAAAAATTCACTTCTTTTTATTTTACCTCCTTTGCAGGCACTATTCATGTAAAAAAGTAAACCACTTGTATATGTTAAGCAATGTGGATCAAGCTGTTAGGTCCAATCTATTGCTGTTTATTCTCCCTCAGTGAATACCACAAGTGATAATAATTACAACTTCATCCTAAACATACTCACACAAGTCATGTTAATTTTAACATTAACAAAACATCAATGGTTTGAAATTTACCAACTCAAATTATTTATTCCTGGAAGGAATGTAACAGATAGTTCATAAAGTGAATAATGAATAATATTCAATTAATTCAAAACCCTACACTTAATATCCGCCCTAGAATGGACATTTCAGGAACTAGGCCTAAGCCTTAGACTAAGACTTAGATCTAGTTATTCTCTCAATTCAACATTATCAATAATGGAATAATGGTTAACCCGCCAACCCATTATTAATTGAACTTAATCCCCAAGGATCATCAACTCTGGATAATTAATCGAAGGGAAAATTAGAATACCATAGGATTGTACTCTAGGAATATTTCCTAACTAGAACTTGTAAGGAAACAATAAGACGAGTAATTCCGACTACTCAAGTAATCAAACTCATTAAAGTACCCAGTCTATAATATGACAATTTCAACATGAGTAGAAAAAAGAACTTATATCATTAATTTCAACTAAAATCTCTCCTTGGCCATCAGGGAATTTTAATATAATCTGAAAATGGACAAAAATAATGAGCAACTAATAAAGATAATATTCAGATTACTTTGGTATCCTACAACATGGGCTTGGACTTTATAGAAAAGTCGATATTTTTCGAAAACTACAGCTTCTATGATATTTAGACATTTATAACAACAAGGAAAAGTAGAGCAACAAGAGGAATAATGAAAGATGATGGTTGGATTTGCAGTTTTTATGTAATTTGATATTCATTCACAAACAATTTATTAAAATTTGAAAATCTTCACCACCCTTTGAAATAAAAATACAGTATAATCCACTTATATCGACATATTTTTCCGGTGTTCTTCCTTCAATATCTTTACCTCGTATATTGACATTTTTTTTTGCCTACTGGTATATCGACATGATTTCCATGCAAACAGGAACATGGTGGAAATGTTGTCACTAACCGTCAACAAATTGGTTCTTTATTATTTCGTATACCCATCATATTCATATTGACTCACCAGGCATCAGTAGGCCTACTACTACTACTAACTATAGGAATAGTAACCATGTTAAAAATCGATGTTGTGTGTTTACCGCTGGTCTCCCTTTGTTTTTCCCTCTGGCATTGTATTTTTATTTATCGACATTAAATCCACTTCCTGAAGGATGTCGATATAAGCGGATTATACTGTATCTCCGAAACTACAAAAGATAGAAAGATTAACAAAATACAAGATCTGATGGTGATCGCTTGGATGCAAAAAGTTTGGTTAAAATAGTCACTGAAGTCAACTAAAGTGCGAGAGATATAAAAAGGTAAATTGGGGTAATTTTTCCATTAAACTTCGTCAATGCAATCCGATATCTCATGGGTGCAGCTGACCCTAGTCAACCAGCAGGGCATAACTAGGTCATGGCTTCGTGTGGTTTCATCCAAGACATAACATCTTTCTGTTGGAATGTGACGTCGTGAGTATGGTTTTGCACTGTCTGCAGCAAATATTTGGCATTTGATGCATCAATTGTTTGAAATGAGAGGCTTGTCTAAGCTGGTATCAAATCACTAGAGCTGTTTAAAATCAAGACCCAAGAGATGTAATATTATAGAAAGCGTCATGAGTTTTTCACATTAGGATAATGGACTAATACTACTGAAATAATAGTTTTTTATCATCTGTTTTCATGTCACTCATGAAATAGCAGCTATCTAAGAAATAAGAAACACTTCACTGTGCCTGGTCTCACTTTGTTCATTGAGTTGCCTTTCTCTTACTTTTGTTCTTGGCTGAATAGAATACATTCAGTACTGAGTGTGCCCTATTGGTCCATCAAATGATGTCAGCCGATTGTGGCCTACGTCATCAATCATGTGGTGCCTTAAAAATAAATTGAAAATAAAAGTTACGACTGCAAAAATACAAGGTAGCCACTGTGTTACTGGTTTAAACACCAACCAACAATTATATATACATAATCACAATCATGCAAAATGAAACTTTCATGTTTGCAAAAATATTTATAACAATATCTTACAATTATATTTATAATGATAGGGACGATGAGGGAAATTAAGAAAGACAAAGCGAAATAAAAACCAAAGCACATTAACTTATACTCTCCAGGGTTGAAAGTTGACCCCATTCAATTTCCCTGAAAATCATAATGATATCTTTATGACAATATCTGATTCCCTAAAGCACTTTTCAATAAAATCTTGCATGAGACTGAGGTCCATAACCAGGTCTTCCTTGAGAACCACCACCCTGTGATGTATAGGTATTCTGGAGAGTAAAATTTGTTTTTTGTGAAAATAGTGTTTCATTTCCTTCATAATTAAAAATAAATGAGAATTAAACAGTATCAATGTCGGTGTCAGTGATCAAATTGATTTTTAATCCACTCACTTCTAGGTTCAAAGGATTTAAAATAAGTTTTAAATCATAATAATTTGTCAATTAACATTATAATATAATTTTATTCAAGATTCTATTGTGTACTATACCTAAAATTCAGATGATAGCAAAATACATGTAAGAAGTTTTGATGATCATAGATTTATACTGATTCATAGAAGTAGAGGTATCAAAGTGTCAAATAGATGAGAGTGTAAAATACCCTGAGTTTCTCTTGACAAGTGAGCTTATAATAGGACACCAGGCCAACTCACTCAGAAAATAATTAGAAAACTATTGCTGGAATTTAAGAAAATTAGCAATGCCTGACTGTATTTCAACATTAACGTATTACAAACATTTGGTATCTTTTTTCTTTGGTCAGGTGTAATGCAAGATAAGATACTTGACAAGCTTTATAAAAGCAAGTGATGAAACTGAAACACCTCCACATATGCAACAGTAGCACTGGCTTCCATTGCTGTTATTTAGATTCAAAGATTCAAAGTTGTCATGCTTGTCTAAAAATGTTTCCATAATGAAAATTGGCAGCTTTGAAAGTGAATGTATCAATATGTGTCTACAATATTTTGATATCTTCGCTCACCCCACTTGTAGTAGTGGGATAGCTAGCCCCTGGAGGAGCTGCCTGACTTCTGGCTGAGTATCCTGACACTGGCACAAATGCATTTGGATTCTGAAATTTACAAAACGAAACATGACAAAGATGTGAAATACAACAAAATCAATTTGTTTTAATGAAACTTTTTAGATCCCTTAAGCAGGTGTTTTAATAATTTATTACGTTATATATCATAATCATATAATTATGTAATATGGAACTAAATACAATTAATTCAAATGTATGGTGCCTTATGGAAAATAAACCAAAAGTAAGATATCTAATTTATATATCACAAACAATTTATTGAAATGGTGATAAATCCAAGCCAATAAAGGTGATAACTATTGAATTTTTTTAAGTTTTCCCAAAAGGTATCTTAATTTTAGACTGAGTTGTTGTGTATGACATCCCAATGGAGCTGAGAAATGTGAAATTTGCATTTATATTTTGAGATATTGGACAATTTTATTACTGTTTTACTTTGTGGTTTTGTGAAACCTAGACACAGGAGGGTTTTATTGCTTTTGTTTTTATCACAAACAACTTTGCAATAAAAAGTGAGAATTTGGGCATAGACTAGATCTATCTGTTCCCCCAAAAAAGGCTACACAAGATTTAGTGTAATAAAAGTTATTCCAAATTTCAAAATAGCTCATCACATTTTTAAAATGTAACAAGTAGCTCAGTCGGTAGAGCATTGGGCTGCTAAACTGCAAGCCCCAGGTTCAAATCCCCAGTCCCAGCAGATTTTTCTTTAGGCCTCCCAGTCAACCCAGCAGTAAATGGGTTCTCATGAGATCCGGCAAAAGTAAAGTTGGAGTGGTAAGTAATGGCAAACAACCACACAAAGCCGTATGCCTTAAATATTGGGACTACTCCTGATTTCCTCTACGCTCAGTAAGAAGTATGTATGGAAAAATTTTTTTTTACAAGTTTCCTGATTCCTTGATACCTTTTATATGTCGGCAACAATTTGAACAAATCATGAAGGAAGTGGGATGATTGCTGCAGAATTGAACTTGCTTTCCTTTTTACATGTTCCCGGTGGATTTGGGCAGTACTTTTAAGTATGTACTTCATAACAATTTTTCCAGCCAGATTTATAAGGCCCTGAGTGAATAATTCTTTTTTCCCTAAACCCAGTTTCCAAACCATATCAACATGCTGAAAGAACCAACAAACACATAGAACAAGAGAGCATTATAGACTTGTATTAGTGTACCAAGACTCGCATCAAAAGAACTTAGTTTTCGTATATCATGAACCTCTGGCCTGTCCTTTTCTGAATGTCTCCCACATGATTTCTGAAAGTCGCTTTGTAGATACTGAGGTATACAAACTTACAATTTCTATTTCCTGGTTTTCAAAATTGTTTCTGCTGTGCACTCCATGGTTTTGTTTCCTGACGTCAAAAATTTCTTTTGATTTTGCGATCTTCATTTCAAGCATGTTGCTTGAAGTCATCCATTTGTTTGATGTATTGATGCATGATAGATTTTACTTACTATGCTTGTCAATGTAATGCATAGCAAAAGTTCTTCAGTGATAAGAGGTCTGCACATTGGATAAAACCATTATGTTATTTTTAGAGGGAGGTCTCAGTTTTGATCTTCAATTTTTACAAAAGCTTGTTTGATTAATTAAGCAGAAACACACCTTGATTTTAGTAAAAGCTCTAAGCTACCCTTATAACAATCCACCAAATATTTCTTAGATCAGCCAGTTAATCTGTGTGAGTGGTCAAAATTAAATGCGTCAAAGAAATGCAATAATCTCAATTTCGCTGGGTTTTTTCCTTGTCGAAGTTGTTTTTTAAAGAAAGCATAAGCATTATGTTTCCCATTTGAAAAAATGAAGGGTTAATTATCACCAAACCCATTATGTTTTATAAAGCCAACAAGCCAACTCCATTACTTTTTTTTAAATCTTTTTTAATTTTTTTAGAGCACCAGCACTGTAACTCTACATTATCCAATCCCAGATAAACAGGTTTAAGCATTACAATGCATGAATTTACAAGAGAGACAGTTTACAAATGAGAATAGATATTTATAAATAAGAATAACACTTTATCATGATTTTTTTCATCAACACAAGCTGATACGTTGCAGTGTTGCTTCAATGATTAAACAAAAACAAACTAGAAAATTAGAAGGGCTCAACGCAAGAAATGCCTAAATGCCAAATCTAACCAAAAGCAATACCTAGCTTATACTTATACAATCACCCTCTTCAACCAAAGACAGTTACCAGGACAATCTTACTGAAAACAATCATCCTCTGAAAACCCAAAAATCTTAGAAAAAAATCTAGCCATATAAATTCAACTTTGATTCTCAAAGCCAAAAGAAATTTAGTATAGATCAGGGTTGGCCAAGCTTTCACATATCATGCGTCAACTTTTTGTCATACGGTTTCAGATGCATCATAGATCTATTGTATACCCCCCCTTCCTCCATGGCTACTTCTTGTAGAAAATATATATATAAAATTTTCTAGCACAAGGATGCAATGCACCACATCTAATCATGCAATGCAATGGTTGTCCATCCCTGGTATAGATCTAGTCTAGGTCTAGATTTTGATTTGCAGATAACATTAAGGCATGGTCCTATTTTAGTAATTTATACAAGAAACTATCCAAAATATACAGGTGTAGAAAGGAATATTGCTTTCAGCGACTACAGTTGTTGTTATTGTTAATGTTGCAGCAGATCTTGGGTCATAGCAAGCGACTACAGTAAAATGGAATTATTATTTAGTAACACAACTTACTCATACTTTTGTCATATTGGTACTAAAAAGGGCAACAAGCATATAGCTATAGGTATGTAATAAATCTATGTATCTAGTTTATGAATATTTTAGCTTTATTCGAAACAAATATCAGCCAACAGATATATTGTAAAAGACAACACCACTGTCTCAAATGCAATAGGTAAATATATGAACCATGTCAATAGTCAATGGAATAAATGTAAATCCTGTGTTATGAGTTAAAGGGAAGAGTCTCTTTGTATTGAAAATATGAGGGACAATGTTGTTAAATGAACACATTTTAAAGAAAAATTTTCAAAAATATTGTGAGATCATGATAGTTCACATCATAAAATTTTCCTGCCAAAAATATACCATAAGTCATAGCCACAGGGAGAATGTTTAAAATTAAAAAATTAAAAACATTTAATTCGGATTTATTGTTAAATCTAATGCGCCTACTACAATCTCTGACTTATACAGGGTTCATACAGCAATCAAGATCTCATAGCGTTGACGAGAACACGATCTAAATGTGAGTGATGGCAGCGCTGCAGGGTAGACTATATCACGAGCAAAACAATTGAGTTAAGAAAACAACATTGTGTCTTTTTCCCCCCACTTTTTTAACCAAGCCAAGGCCAATGGAGTTGGACAAATTCAAGACTCAGCCGCAGATTCTTTAAAAAGAGAAGATTTTCAAGACTTTTTCAAGACTTGTTATAAGAGAAATGACTGTATTTTCATTTCCCTTCTTCTTGCTTTTGTTTCTGAGATTTGGACGAACAAATCCCTAATCAATTCTGACTGACCAATCACAATGCTATTTCTAAACAAAAATCAAATTCTGGCCCAAATCTAGAATCTGTAATAATCTATATCTAGATATAGTTCTGTATCTTGCTATTTGCATATTTAAAACAAGATCTAGAAGATAACCTCCTTATTGCAAAGGGAAATCATTTTTTCATTCCTAAATCATTCATTTACTTCCCGCTTCACACCTTATGGCTTGCAATGATTCTCAAAGTGAAAAGGGAAATCCCATTTAGGCACTAATGGAATACTCTTGTTTTGTCTTATGCTGGAGTAAAATGGAACAGCTAGGCCTAGATCTAAATGATTCAAAATGGTTGATGCATTTGTTGAATAAAAGAAAGTGAATCATTTGCCATTAGTAGGGTTGCCAAAAACATTGCTGGTCCAAAGTGAGGGCTGAATATTTGATGCAGGCTGAGCGCTATTATGTAATAAGATAAAAATAACATCATAAGGTCAAATCAAGTGGAATGGCTGTAGAGAAGTGACTAAAGCCCAAAGATGAAAGGCATTTGTAATTTGAAAGACATGGAGAATAAATGCTTAACAATCCAGAGGCCAGAGAAGGGCCAACAGGGCTATGAGGCTAAAACGAGGGCAAACTGAGGGCAATCAAACCCAAAAGAGGGCAAACTGAGGGCAATCAAACCTAAAAGAGGGCAAACTGAGGGCAATCAAACCTAAAAGAGGGCCAACTGAGGGCAATCAAACCTAAAAGAGGGCAAACTGAGGGCAATCAAACCCAAAAGAGCGCCAACTGAGGGCTCTGTGGCGACCCTTCATTAGTTAAGAAATGACTTGATTGAAAAAATCTCGCTATCTTGCACAACTTTGGGTTGCTTCTCATCTTCAGCACAGGTTTCGAACAATTTGTAAAGCAGTTTTGGCAGAATCGACAACATACGTTCAAACCCTCTCTCAAGTGTGCGTGTGTACTACACACACACAAACAGAGGGTTTTATAATTATATCAATTTTTTGCCACAATGGCAATATTATATCACAGCTGGGTTTTTTGTGAACCATTAATAAAAGATCTTTTCCTAGATAGGAGACTATTTTGCAACCTCATTATTGCTGTCCAAATGATATGATATCAACTTTCAGATTAAGACATATTTTTAATTTTTTAATTTTTTTCTTAGCCTAGAAGTAGCTGTCCATGCAGATACGTCACAATGTGATTTAATATTATGCTAACAAATCAAACAAATGCCATATTTTAGGTCAATGCATAATTTGCTTCCTTAATTGTTTTATCCAATGCTTAGGGTTTTCAATTACTTCATGCAAATGTGATTGAAATGTGATCATTCAAGTCAGTCAAGTCATTTCAAATCGAAACATACTTTAAAATCCCATTTTTTAATTTGACAACATCATCACAATATTCAATTGAAACAGGTGCCCATCATGTCAAAGGGAAACAGGTAAAAATGATGCCAAAAGAATACCTGGTGCAGAGATGTTGAAGGTGACACATGAGCCAAAGCAGGGGTCAGTTTGGGAGGATGGCCAGGGACAGAGGTGGCTGGAGGACGTTCATAGGTCACCTATGTTCCAGGAGGGGTGACAGGATTTAGATTAGATTAATTGAGATACACAACCTTTTCTTACATTGAGAGTTATAATGCTTCCAACCTAAAGAAAAATGATGATAAAACTTGGAAGCTAAACAAGAACCATCAAGCAAGAGTAAGCTAAGTAGTGCAGGTGATGAATAGTATCTCAAAAAATTACTGAACAAGGCTTTGAGAGAGATTCAGGATGACAAGAGCAGGTCAAAACATACCATGCAAGACTTGAAAATAAAAAAGAGTATGTTTCAAATGGTTGGATATATTATATGCAATCTAACAACACAGCAACAGACCAAACAACATATTTATTAACATGAAACAAATATAAAAAGAATACACAAGGAGAAGATAGATATTGATGATGGTAGAAAAGAGATCTCGCAAGAACATGATTGTTGTTTCATAAAGCATCCCAACTTGCTCATGTCTACCAACTAATTTGTTTCTCCTGTTTCTCATACCCCTAATGTGAGAAGGAGTAAAATATAAAGGAAGATGGTTATATAACAAATTTGAAGTTATTTAAAGTTGGACTAGTGCTTTCTAGATTAAATCATAGCACAAATTACAGTAATAGTATGCAAAAAAACTAGCAAGCAAAAATAAGCTTCTTTAGTCTTATCATCTAACAAACAAACAAAATAAAAAGAACCTGAAAGCAAAGGGTTGAAATTGAGGTTGTAAAATCTGGATAAAAAAATAAAATAAATTTAAATTCCATTACTAATAAGACGTGCTTGTCACTGAAAATAAACATAAAATTTACTTTTGATTGTTGCTGTTGTTGCTGTTGCTGCTGCTGTTGTTGTTGAAGCTGCAAAGCCTGAGTCATCAAACCTGCTTGCTGAGAGGGAACTATTCCTCTGATTTGACTCTGCTCGCATGGAGAAAACATATAATATTATATTCAAAACATTTAAAATGACTTTTAAGTCTATAATAAAATGACAAAAATAAAATCAAAGTGCAATCATATGGTTACTCTCTCAACATGTTTGATATATGAAAGGAAAAAGCTAATATAGCGTTATACCAGTCAATTCAAAAATTTACATTTTCATACTAACTTTTAAATGTGAACGCATTAAACGTTATGGAATTTGTCCCTTACACATTATGATTATGTTTTCAGCTTTTTTCATCAACGTTAGATCATGAATACACTTAAGAATTGGAAATCATTCCAAACACATGAGAAAATATAAAATAATATCTAACATAATGAGGAGGAAAAAAAGAAATAACAATGAAGAGGAATTGGTTGATTTATAAATTTGTTTAAAAAATACATAAAAAAATAATTTTTTAAGAAATCAAGAAGGCCTTTAACTCATTCAGTGCTATTTCCGAATTATCTCGCTGGCCATAAGCCCCACCCTGACGAGTATTCTCGCATTTCAGTTGACTTTGCTCTAACTAAAAGTATACATTTTCATCCAGTCCAAAAAGGTAAATTTACCAAGAAGCATTCTGGGTAGGCTTGTTCTTTCTTTCCCTTGTCATTGATACCGG